>QEPC01010389.1:119520-150308 GCA_003113815.1 Sphenodon punctatus | reverse complement strand
AATGCAAGGACTGTGAGATCATTGCATTGATTAGCCCAATGCAGAGTTTACAGAGGAGTGTGAGTAGCTAATCATTAATAAGCAGGCAGGAAGCATACTTAAGTTTAAGTAGCTTTATTAAGAAATACATGTAGGATAGGAAAGGCCTACATCTATACTAAGTCCTAAGACTAGTTGTGTTCAGGAGGGAAATAGGAGAAGCTCTCTGAATATCTCTCAGACACAAAGAGATAAGAAACATCCTGGGGAGAGGAGATTAACCCATCAGGTCCTAGCAGGAGTAGAAC
This sequence comes from Sphenodon punctatus, assembly GCA_003113815.1. Lineage (NCBI taxonomy): Eukaryota > Metazoa > Chordata > Lepidosauria > Sphenodontia > Sphenodontidae > Sphenodon > Sphenodon punctatus. Next base: position 150,021 of record QEPC01010389.1, on the reverse strand, counting down.
TAAGTGGATGGTGGAAGGGTTTCCTGATCTGACTGTCTCTACTCCTGCTGTTTCTAGCAAACAGACAGGATAAGGTGCTTAGGAGAGATGTAACTGAGGAATGTATTTCCAACAATAAGTCCTTAGAAAGTAGATCCATTAATGGCTATTAACCAAGTCGCTTACGGGATGAACTTTTACTGTCGGGAGCTGGGAGTGAGCAACAGGGAATGGATTGCCCATTGGGACTGTTGGGTTTTCTCCCATGTGATCGAGATTGGCCACTGTCGGAGACAGGATGCTGGGTTTGATGGACCATTGGTCTGACTCAGTATGGCACTACTTATGTTCTTATGGCGCTCCAATGAGGCGGGGCGATATTAGGAAGGATTTGGGAAAAGCCCACCCACTCTCTGAGATAACTGCCCCAGAAGTTCTGATTTCTCCAAGTTACTGGGGGTTCCCCTGGCTTATCTGGATATATCAAGGCTTCCTGCAGAGCCTGGGCCAGATATCTGGGTATGGGAGAAATGGCCACCCTTACCCAAACCTCCCACCAATCTGAGTGGGCAAAGAGAGGAACATTCCTCCAGTAAGCCGATGACACCCAACTCTACCTCTTTTTCATCCGATCCAGGCCTGTAGTCTCGGTGCTTACTCGGTGTCTGGTTGCTGTGGGGGACTGGATGAGGGCGCAATGTTAAAGATAAAAAAACCCGGCAATGTTAAAAACCGATATACCGATAAATCCGACATCGGATTAATCTGATACTGATAAAACCGGTATCCGATAATTCGCCAATACTCCCATCCCTAGTATAAAGTGTATAACATTTTAATACAGGTAAACGACAGAGTTAAGGCACTTTGAAAAAATTGTTCGTGGTCGAATTGGGATAATAGATAAATGACCCGTAGAGAATAATGTGATAGTCTAGTTAGTGGTAAATGGTAATAAGATTTAATTACGTATGGTAATAAATTAAGTACATATGTTCCCTTAATGTTGATGGTAAACAGAAAATCTGGACGTAATTTCCATGCTTTTGGGGGTTTAAGTGTTGTTGTAATGTATGTTGATAAATGTTTTTTTGAATTGCAATTGTAATTCATTTTCATATTTTTTGGATTTTAAGTTAGGGAACAATATATGTTGTGAAATGGTTTTGAAGAGGAAAGTTTTTTGGCTTGGAAATGGTTGGCACAAAGGCACTTTAATGGTTTTTTAAACTGTAAAGTTTTGTTTTGTTTGGTAAATAATTCCTTTGTGGTGGGCTCTCCTTTGCTGGAGGTTTTCAGACAGAGGCTGGACGGCCGTCTGTCAGGGACGCTGTAGCTGTGGATTCCTGCGCTGAGCAGGGGGCTGGACTAGACGACCAACTCTTATGATTCTATGAATCCTCTGCTTCCCAGTACCCCTGAGCAGACCCAGGTTTAGAATTTGCAGGGCCCAGGGGGAAGATAAAATGTGGGGCCCTTGGTGAACCTCCACAGGGCCCTAGATGTGGTCAGTTGGGGGTAGGGCTGTAGCGGAATGTCGCAGCGGTAGCTATTTCCGGCGGAAACAGTGTTTCCGCAATTAGTGGAACGGCATGGCAGAGGCTTTCATTCCGCTAGTTTCATTCCGCGGTTCCGCGGTTCCGCTTATTTAATTCCGCTACTTAGTGGAATCGTGGAAACATGACATTTTCGCTACTTCCGCAATTCCGCCAGCACCACAAAATAGCAGAATAGCGTTTTTCCGCAATTTCCGCAATTTTCCTGCAATTCCGCGATTTGCAGAATTCCGGTGGAATTAGCAGAATGTCCGCAGAAAAGTCGCGGTGTGGTGTGGGCAATTCCGAAATGGCGGAACGGAATCGCGGCGCGGTAACAGCTGCTGCCGCATCAGCCCTAGTTGGGGGTGGGGGGGTTCCCACTGGGAGGGAGTAATGCCTGCCCTGGTGAAATAGTGAGGCCCGGGGTGTGTGTGCGTGTCACCCTGCAGTAAGGCCAGCCGTGCCCATGAGCAGAGAGGCATTTATTTATGCCCCTTCCCAAGAGTCTGCTGGCTGTTTGTAGTTGGGGGGCTGGGCACTTAGCTTACATTTTACCAAAAAAAGAGTATCTTTGTCATGTTTTGTAAGGAGGATGTGGGATGAGACTGCCCCCCCTCCCCCCCCAGGGGGAGGGATTTAGAGATTTGCAAGGGAGGGGTGGTTGGGAAGATTAGGTTAGGCCAGTTTCCCCTAGGTGAGAAGGTGGAGAGGCTTGGGAGTACAGCAGGAAGATTCTGGGTGGTTAGTCATGGTCCTCAAAGGGGTCGCTGAGTTAGGGGAGGAGGAGACTCTTCTGGGTGAGAGACAGAGTGAGTGGGCATGGGGCAGGCACAGGGAGTGAGGGGCATGGGGCGGAATTGGATTTGTTTGACATGTCTTGTAACCAAGATCGTGCTTTTTAATTAATAATCAGTCATCATCATCTTTATTTTTCCCTGACATGGCACTCGGAGCGCTTTACATATAACACAACTTTTCATCCTCACAACAACCCTGTGAGGCAGGTTGGGTGGAGAGAATATTGTGACTGGCCCAAAGTCACCCAGTGAATTTCTGGCTAAGGCGAGACTTGAACTGCAATTCTTGAATGCCACCCTGAGCCACTTCTGGGATACAGCCGGGTAGGAATAGAATATAATAAAAATAATAATTAATAATCCATCGTTATCCCACGTTAAACACACACAGACCTAGCAGATTTTGGTGAAAATATTTAATTTTATTTAAGAACGAACAGAAGAGGAACAAATTATTTTGTCTCAACGTAAAATTCAGACATAAAGTGACGTGCATTTAAATAAAACGCGATTCAAAAGAAATATCCCAGTCGATACCTCCACTGAAAGGTCCCTACACAATCTCCCAGAAGATCCCAACGCAAACAGGGGAGCAGGTCGGACTGTCTTAAGAAGTAAAAAATGTTTAACAATTTTAAAAATCCTGAATGCAAAGAACATTCCCCACCAGTGCTTAATTTGTCATAACGAAAGAGGGGCCCAGGTTCAAATCTTCCCCGGAAGATCCACCCCTTGATCCCTAAAATGGCAGGGTCCTGTTCCCATCTCTGTTTTCCAGCTCTTGCTTGGAGATAGATTACAGGTGATGGGCGCTGGGGTTGGCTCAGCTGTCGCCGATCAGCTGGTTGGCGCCCTCAGTTCTGGGGCTCAGAGCAGGCGCTCCTGTATCTGGCAGGCAGCGTAGTGTCAGTATCAGGAAGAGGTTGTGGGCCACAAATTAAGCCTCGCTGTGCCCCCATTACAGACAGCCCCCCCTCACTTTGCTCACTCCCAAGCAGCCCCAGAGGCACGTGCAGCGAGGTAGCCCCGCGCTGCTCTCCGCAGCGCCCCCGTTGGGTGGGGCAGGATCTGGAGCCGCCACAGAAGCCGCCTGAGAGCCAGGGGAGCGGGCGCCTGGAGGAGTGGGGGGAAATGCCAGCGACACTCACACTGTCTGGGCAAGTGTCTTGAGCTTCCCCCACTGTCTAAACCAGCAGAAAATGGGGTGTGTGGTGCTCTGGTGCCCTCTAGTGGCAGGTTTCCTGGTGAAGCTAGCTGACTCATAAAAGTCACCTTCTCCTGGGCAAAACTCCCCAAAACATTTTAAAAAATAAAATAAAAATCCAGGCACAAAAAAACGTAGAGATCAGGCTCGGATTTATCCCCTGGGCTGGGAGGGCGGGAGGTGGGAATGGCCCCACACCAGAGTGAAATTGCCTGAGTGAGCTATGGGGCGTTGCCTCTTGGCCCCTACTGCAGCCTCCCCCAGCTGCGTTCCTGCCTCTGGGACCCACAAAAGACCCTGGAGAGGCCGCCACCAGTGGGTCGCAAACCACTTCACTCCAGCCTCTGCTTCGCTCCAAGAGTCAAGGCATTTTTATTTTATTTTTCCAAAAACAGTCTTGGCTTGTACTCCACCAGAAAGCCACGGGATTAGGCTGCATCAGGAGCTCCCACCGCTGTGAAGACGCAGGGAGACTGGAGTCCACAACGGCACCAGCGTCACCCCGTGCAGAATGAGTTGGGTGCCGAATTCCATGAACTGGTGACAGGTTTGCCTGATCTCGGCTAAGCACCGCTCTGCCATGGAAACACAGTCAAAAACGCCTCCAAGCTGTGCGAATAAGCCATCCCTAGGTTAGCTATGCTTACATGTCAGAACAGGGCCTGGTGCAGAGGATACAACGGCCCACCCTGAGGCACTTAGCCAGTCTTCAGTGGGTGCTCATCACCCGTTGGCCTATAGGCACCCATTCCACATGAATCCCGGCCCAACTGCCCTATTCTGGCTACCCACCCCATAGTCAACATCCCATCCCATCGTCCTTCAATGCCACGGTCAATTTGTACCCATTTTACAGCCGAGTTGACCGAGGCAGCCCATCCCGCATGAAACCAAGCGGAATTTGAACCCAGGACCTTCAAGAACCTCCACATTGCTTCCACCTTGGACGCCTCTCCTATCAAAAAGTTCTCCTTCCCGACAGATAGCTCTGTTAGTGTTAAAGCTTGCTCGCCGAACTGCTGCTCCCCATGTCGCCGAAAGCCAGTCGGACCCGTAACACCTCTGTCGCCTGCGCATTTGGAGACAGAGGACGCACCCCTAGATGCCGTCTCCCATCCAGCTAATCCCAGTAACTGTGGTTTCCCAGTATGAAGTCCATTCAGCACCAACCATGAGACGCCTGGCACCTTCCAGGCTGCAGCATCCAAAGGGTTAATGAGGATCTCCCATTCCCCTCCCACAAGGAGGGATAGCAGCAAGGAAGACCCCCCCCTCCCCCTCCCAGCAGAGGGGCGGGCGGCTGGTTCCCTGTCATCTGTAGTGGCCGCGTGGCTGATCAGACATGATTTGCCATGCCGCCCCCATTGAGACGCTTCAGTTCCTGCGCTTTCTTCAGACTGGCTTGCTGGAGCTCATATTTCCGGATTTTGTGGGCCCGGTAATACATGTAATAGGCCACCCCAGCTGCAGAAGCGACGGCTCCAATGCCCAGGGTCAGCAGGGTGATGAGGAGGATGTCGGGGTCAGAATCTGGGAGAGGGGAAGAGAAAGGGTTAAAGATCAGGACCATGCGAAGACCCAAGGTTAGTACATTCAGACTTTGAGTGGCCTTGGTGTAATTTTGGGGTTAAACTCGGGTGGGGGGTGGGGGGGATGCTGAGTCTGATCCAGAGAAGCCCTACCTGCCCCACCCATTGGCCGAGAAGCCCCTCCCTCCAACAACACGGCAATTGGTTGAAAAGAGAACTCGGAAATGTTGAGATTAACTGATAGGGAAGGGTTAATTCTTGCATCGGTTTCATGTTCTCGGTCTCTTCCATTTGCAGAATTTCCCTCAGCAAGGAGACACGTTTCCCCTCCTTCCTGATGTTCCAGAGAGACAGCCACCCCTCCCCTAACAGGCTTTTCTCTTCCAAATTAAATCAAATCAAGCTAAAAAGGTGGCAGGAGGCAGCTGTAATGGATGATGCCCTTCTGGAGTGCCACCACATCCTAGCGCTTGGGGGAGGGGGGGGCATCTAGTCCAGCCCCCTGGACTAGGACTAAAATCACGTGTAGACTAGAATAGAGCACGCTCCACCCATTTTTGGGGTAGCCACGCCCCTTATGTGACATCACCGCATTCCATAGGGGGTGGGGCTACCCCAGTTCAGATGCAGCCAGGCCGGAAGGGACTTTGCTCCACCCATATGTGACATCACAGCATTCCATGGGGGGGGGGGGCTACCCCAGCTCAGATGCAGCCAGGCCGGAAGGGACTTTGCTCCACCCCATGTGACATCACAGCATTCCATAGGGGCGGAGCCATCCCTAGCCAGAGCATGGATGCATTAGGGTCAACACGGGGCTCTCATTGAGGCAGGTTCTGCTGCTGCCCCCTAGCACTGCTCTCTGGGGTACCGCTAGAGGCGGGCATTCGGATCTGGATTAAATCCGTAACTACCCGTAATGAGCAGCTATGGTGTAATCCATACCTAACTGCAACACCCGTTGGGGTTCAATAAAACATCAGTAAATCCGCATGCCCAAAATGGCCGCCGAGATGCAGCCTTTCCTAAAATGGGGGCAGCAGCGTCGCCGCCATTTTGGAAAAGGGCAGCCGGTCTGCACATGCCCAGTAGCCATTTCGCAGACCAGCTGCCCTTTTCCAAAATGGCGGCGACACTGCTGCTGCCATCTTGGAAAATGGTGCCCTTCGCGCGTGCGCCATGGTTTTAAATTTTTTTAAAAAAAGAATAATAATGTGACAGTTTTTATTAATAGATTTAAATATGGATCTGTAATACAGATCCATAATTAAAGATCCGAACTGTAATACACATCCAGATCCGTAATTCCCACCCCTGGTTGCCCAGCCCTAGGTGCCGCCATGATGTTTCTTGGTGGGCGTGGCCATATAAAAAATGGGTGGAGCAAAGAGGCTCCCCCGCCTCCTTTCTGATGTGCCCCGCCCTGTGACATCACAGCATTCCAAAGGGGCGGGGCCATGCTAGTCCGGGGAGGGCAATGCCCTTCCCCCCAGCGCCCACATCTGTGCCTGTGGGCAGCCACTATCCCACGTTGTTTCGGAACTGGGTTGGCAGGAGGGGGTTGCTACTCACAGCGCACATGGATGCTCACGTCCCAGTCGGCAGAGCCTTGCGTGTTTTTAGCCGTGCAGCGGTAGCTACCGGTGAGCGCCCGGGTGACCGGCTGCGGCACCCCGATCTTCAACGCCACGTCGTCTTTAACACACTCGACGGACGGCGTGGGGTTCCCCCGCGCTGTGCAGGAAAGGCTTTGCTCCGTCCCTTCCTCCCAAGTCTGGTCGCTGGGGCAGCTGGCGTTGTCCATTTTGGGCGCATCTGGAATGGGGAGGGCAAGACTGTTAGTTAGGTTTGCTCGTTCCAGAGGGGGAAATGGCCGCCCAGTCAGTCCTTGCGGGGGGGCATTCCATTTACTGCGGGTTGGGATCCCTCCAAAATCCCTGCCCTGATTCTCCCCCATAGCCTGCCCTCCCCTCTACCCCCGCAGGGGGAAATCAGCAGCTCCTGTTACAGGGTGTGGGAGAGAGGAGTCCCTCTCCCTGCTAAGGGGAACGAGGAATCCCCATTTCTGTGGCTGAGAGTCAGTGGGCAATTCCCCTGGCTGCGTGGTGAAAGAGGGGAACCCCATTCTGCCTGAGAAAGACGGGGGAATCCCATTCTAGGGGGGGGGCAGGGCAGGGAAAAGCCCTGCTTGTGCTGCTGGGGTGGAGGAGAGAGAGAAATCCCATGTTGTTGGGGGGGGGGGGATTTCCTGCTCCTGTTGTTGGAGGGGGCAAGGGAATCCCATTCTGTTGCAGGGAGGGGAATCTCACATTCTTGCTGGTTGGGAAGTTCCCCCTGCTAAGGCCAGGTTCCCCCCCCCCCTTGTTCTGTCTGCCTGGGCAGGCCAGGCTGCTGGGGGGGGGGGGGGTAAATGGGGGAAGGTCTGTTCACTACCGCCCTCCCCATTACCCGCCCCGTGCCTTGGATGGTTGTGCACGGAAGCAGCCCAGAGGCATCCTCTAGGACAGGCAGTGGAACAGACTGCCGAGGGCGGGCTCTCCGTTGGAGGCTGGATGGCCGTCTGTCGGCGGGGGGGGAGGCCGTCGCTGCGGATTTCTTGCATTGAGCAGGGGGTTGGACTAGATGACCTCTGAAGCCCCTTCCCGCTCTAAGATTCTGCGATTCTCTACTTACACAGGACGGAAAGCTTTCCCGAGGTCTCCTTCCCGGCAGACATTCCCATGACAGACACCTCCACCTCGCACACAAACTCCCTCCCGTTGTCCTCCTCGGAGGCCGCCAGGGTGAAACGGAGCGGGCGCTCACGCCCGGATGTTAGGGTCCGCGCGGCGTCTCTGATCCGCAGGGAAACGTTGGTGGGCTCCACGCCTGGAGAATCGCACGCGAGGGTCACGTTTTCGCCCTCCCGAGTAGCCGGAGTGTTCAGTGTGGGCGGAGGAAGGGCTGCAAGGGGAGCAGAGCAGAGGATTATTCCTATGGGATCACGGGGACAGAGTCTAGGAGTGAAATTGGGTCACCCGTTGCGAGCCGCCAATGACAGTTCAGCCCCGCCCCCTCGGCAAATAAGCTCCACCTCCTCATTCGCCTCCCAGTATTCCCGGGGCACAAATAGGGACACTCTCTCTCCTGCTTCTCATTCCACTGAGTTTCTTGTCGTTCCTTCCTCTCCCCGTCGGCCTCTCGAGGGTTTTTCCTGGGAAATACCTTGTCGCTCTCTCCTGGAAGAGGGCCAGTGGGATTCAGCACCCAAGGCCCGCGGCCGTGTGTTATGGCAGAGAGGGGTGGGACTTGGGGAGGGGGAAATGACTGCCCGTGTGGACAGAATCCCTCCCCACTCACTCCAGGTGCCGGGCTGCTCCGCGGCCGTGGAGACCCAGCCTCAAGGCGTGCCTGTTTAAAAGCACCCTTTGTTTGCAGGGGGAGAAGGCTCAGGGCCTAACGGATCACCAGATTTGGAATCGGGAAGGGATTTTCCCTCTGGGCAGATTGGCAGGGTTTTCCACCTTCCCCGGTAGCGTGGGTGCAGCTCGCCTGCTTGGGAGCCATCTTTGTCTAAAACCATTTCCTGTTATTTCAGGCATCGGGGCGCTCTGGTTGGTCCCGGTCTCTGCTTGTAGCCACTGGCGGGATTTCTCTGAGCGGGTGGTTGGTGGGTGGCGGGGCTGGACGAGATGGCCCTTGCGGTCCCTTCTAGCCTTGTGACTCGAGGAGTCTAAAGGGGATCGGGGAGCGGCCTGTGGGGAATGGGGAGCTAGGGAAAACCTGATGGAAGAATTTGAAAGTTGGGGAAGAAGCAAAATTTGGGGAAATGAGAGCAGAAAGAAAGGGAGGAGGAAGGCCATAAAGAGCCTTGAAGGCGAGGTCTATGCAAATGGCCGTTAGCAAGGGAGAGCTACGACTGCAGTCTCAGTCAGGGGGCTAGGATATAGGGAGCTGCCTGAGTCAGACCAGTGGCCCATCTTAGCCCAGTATTGTCACAACCTGACACGGCAACAGGGTTTCAAAACCAGCTCTGCAGAGTCCCCGGCAGAGGCCTCACCCAGGCGTGCTACCAGAGACCCTCCAGGATCCCCAGCAGAGACCTCACCCACCTGAGACCCTCCAGGATCCCCGGCAGAGGCCTCACCCACCTGAGACCCTCCAGGATCCCCAGCAGAGACCTCACCCACCTGAGACCCTCCAGGATCCCCGGCAGAGGCCTCACCCACCTGAGACCCTCCAGGATCCCCAGCAGAGACTCCCCACGGCGTGCTACTAGGGATCTTAAATCGGAGATGCTGAGGATTGAACTTGGGACCTTACACATGCAAAGCACGCGCTCTACCAGCTGAGTTGCAGGCCACCCTCTGAAATTGCCAGCTGCTGAGGGCTGGGAGTAAACAGCGGGGAATGGATTGCTCCACGATGACCTGTTGGGCACTTCTCTGAAGCGAGTGAAATTGCCCAGCATGCTGGGACTAGACGGACCAGTCATTTTGGTTCTTTTCCACCCAGCTAGCCGTGTCCCTTCAAAGAGCCCAGACACTCACTGTAGAAACCCACGGTCCGTGTTGCGGATTTGGTCTTCAGGCCCAGCGTCACTGTACAAATCAGATTCAGCTCTCCCGCCGTCAAGGAAGACACCCGGGCCTCCGCGGTCACCGTGTCGCCCTGCGCCCTGACCGTGGCCTCGAGACTCTCCCCCCCGCAGGACAGGTTGAACTGGGCCTCCTCGGAGGGGAAGACCCCGACCACTTGGCACTGCATGGTCGTATCGGTGCCTGTCTCGATGATATCGGGGACCTGAAGTTTGGGATCATCTGGGAAAGCTGCAGAAAGGGAGAAAAAGCGCCTCTGTCAGACAGGAACCAAGATTCAATCATCTCTCTCTACAAAGCCAGGTGCTCCGCACACAGCTGATGCAGGAACCCAGTGCGACAGTAGGTGGCGCTGTTGCCCTTCTCCAGCCCCCTGTGCGTGGGAAGGAATTCGGTGATAGTTTAATAGGGATGGGACTATCGGTATCAGATTAATCTGATAATGCCGATAATTGGCGATATCGGATTAATTCAATAATACCGATAATATCGGTATTGGTCTATCGTTTTTTTAACATTGCCGATTTTTCGGATCTTTAACATTGCGGCCGTTGTTAAAATGGCCGCAATGTTAAAGATCCAAAAAATCGGCAATGTTAAAAAAACGATATACCGATTAATCCGATACCGATAAAACCGGTAAGCGATAATTTGCCGATAGTCCCATCCCTATTGTTTAACACAAATTTAGCCTCCTGGTTGCTCAGCACAGAGGTGGGGGATCTTGCTCCCTGCCCAGGGGCCCCTTTGAAAAGGAGTACAAACTCAGCCAGCCCCATAGGAATGGGGTGGGGGTGCTTAGGGGTGCACTCAGCAGGGTCCAGGAGGTCACGGATCTGCATGCCCTCATCTCCGTCGACACCCCCACCCACCCCAAGCTCAATCATTTGGTGCTTGAGGCTGGGAAGATAGGACAGTGGTATAGCTCGAGGATTGCCACCAACACAATGGCAGGGAACTCTTCTGCGCGGCGACAGAGGCAACAGGCTCAGGTTAGAGGGAGATTTTGCTTAAATATCAGGAAACAAGCGTCCCAGCGGTCACGTCTGGGCAGCAGGGGAAACAAGCTGCCTAAGGGGAGGTAGACGTTGCCAAAAAGAGGCTAGAGAGTCATCTGTCGGGGACACTGTAGCTGTTGTCATCCTGCAGGGAGGGTTGGACTACATGACCTCTGAGACCCCTTCCACCTCTGCGAGGCAGTACCTGAGGGCAGACCCTGTGACACTGGATCCGAAGGCCCAGGTGGAGGAGTTGGAAAAGGGCTCAAATAAAAACATCCCGGGAGCAGATGTGGACTATGGGACGGACAATTCCCCCGGCTTTGCCATAAGCACTGATTTTTTCATGCTGTGAAATCTCACGCTTTTAAAAGGGGCGATCCCAGGATTTTTTTTCCCCCCACCGGGCCCTAAGCCAGTGCGTGAGGTGGTTAAGGAACTCACCAAAGGTCTTGAGCCTCACGCCGAGGGAGGTGTTTTCAAAAAGCTGCCCGTGCGGCCGGAGATCCAGGCCCGCGCGGCAGGTGACTTCCATGCCGTTGTCCCGTCGCCGAGCAGTGATCTTGTGGGTTACGGTGACGTTCTCAGCTTTGGTGATGCTGGCGCTCAGGAGCATCTCCTCGTGCAGCAACTCTTGGCCTCTGAGCAGGGTCACAGTGAGGTTCTGTATCGGGGCCACATTCAGAACCTGACACGTCAGGTTGTAATCCTTGCCCACCTGCATCGTGGGCAGGGCCTCCAGGATCACGCGCTCTGGGGTCCCTGGAATGACAGGAAAGAGGAGGAGAAGAGTGAGAACGCCGGAATAGACTGTAGGAGTCCGGATACCACTGGAGGGTGGGCCCCTTTTCGCCCAGCGGAAAATCCAGCTCCAGAATGTAAGGAGCCTGCTTGCCATCGAGCCTTGCAGTTACATTTACCCCAGCTAGGGAAGTCTCAGCCGGACACCAAAAGAGTCTGGGGGGAAGGCTCTTATAAAACACCCCTTCTCCCTCATGAAAGGGGGACATTTCCACCCTGATTGGACCCATTTGTAAAGCGGTGACATCACGATGCTCCTCCAGGGACGCGGCCACGCCCCCTTTGCACCGTCGCGACATCCCCGTTTCCAATCACCGACCCATGAGACGGAGACAAACGGGAATCCGAATCCCATTGCCCAGTCCCGCCGAACTGGAACTGGCACCCCCCTGGAAGGGAAAGACCCTGCATCCCATTGGCCGGATTAGAGTCTGTAGAGCTTAGATGCCCCCTGGATCCCAACGCTCCTGAGCCAGTAAGTCCCCCCCTATCTGGGGCTGGATTGCAGACGCAGGGGAGAGGCCCTGAGTCCCATTCCCCACCCCAAAAAGCCATCCAGGTTAGAGCGCGGCAGGACTCACTTCACGAGCCTTCCCGGTCCAAACCCCTCGGAATCAGGCTGGACTCCTTGTGGTTTGGAGGCCCCGCCCACTATAGAATTCTCTGATGTCACGGTGTCTCATGTGGGCAGGGCTAAGGCCTCTCCCTTTTCCGCCATGGCTCCACCCCCGCGGAGTGCCATGTGATGTCAGAGGCAAAGGGCGGGGCAAAATGCCTTAACCCTGACTCTTTTCTGGCACCCACAGAACACAGTGACATCCACCACATCTTTTAGCCCTCGTTTTCCGCTAGAGTCTCACCTAGCAACTTTGCTTCTCCTCTGCCACGGCCCTCCTCCTGCCCCAGAGTCTTCTGTTCCGTAAAGCGCCGTTGTCCCTTTCTCCCGTGCTTGGAACTCCCTCCCTGAGCACATTCACTCTGTTCTCTCCCTCCCGCCTTAAAAACGACCTTTTCCGCTAATCTAGCCTTGCAGAGGTACACAAGTTGTTGCATTTACCCCAGCTGGGAAAGTCTCAGCCTGAGTCCCAGTTAAAAAACTCCTCACCCCCCCCCGATTCCTCCTTTCACTGTCCTCCTCCGCTGAAGCTCAGCTCACCCCTCCACCCCGTGCGCCCCAGCCTCATTAAAGGCGCCACTTACGATAAACTGTGATTTTTGCGCCCGTATTCCAGATTGGAAGACCCTTCGATCTGGCTCTATAATCCCCCCCCTGTTGCGCGTCAGGCATGAATTCCAGTAATGTCTTCCCTTGTCTAACGGGCGATCCAGGCTGCTGTGTCCGTCAGACATTCCCTAGCTTAGGAGGGGACCCGCGCCGCTGTTTTCTTGGGGGCTCATGCCACCGTTTGGCACAGGGCCCCCAGTTTTGCCGGAGCTGGCAGTAGGGCGGCCACCGACGCACGTTTTAAAGGAACACTTATGAAAAATACATGTTGCAGGGCACCAGTGCAGGCCCTGCAACATGCGTTTTTCATAAGTGTTCCTTTAAGGTGGCCACCCTAGCTGGCCAGGCCTGATTTTGGTGCGAGTGCCCCCTAGAGGGGAAAACTGCCCCTCTCTGTTGGAGTCCAGTCCCCACCCCCACCCCTCATCTTGCACTTGGAAACGCCAGCCCCTCACGAGACCGCCCGCCCCGGCCTCATTGAAAGCGCCACTTACGATAAACCGTGATGCTTGCCCGGGCTGTTTTGATCTCGGGGCACTGGAAGAAGCACAGCGGGGACGACCGCCACTCCGTAATATTAACGAGCCGGAAAGCGATCCACCCAGTTCCGTTTCCGATTGGTTTTTTGGTCAGCGAGGTCTCTAGGCCGCCGCGCGCGTCGGGATCCCGGCACGTGCTGGTGCAGTTTAACTCCATGGAGCCTCCGTACTCCACCACGGGGGCTGGCGGCCAAACGCTCAGCTCGAAGGCGCTAGGCTGCTGGGCCCCTGAAAGAAAAGGCGTGCGCGTTATCACCTTTGGAGAAGGAAAAAAATCACGTTGGGCGAGAGCTCAGGAGGCCCGAGACCTGTCGCTAAGACCTGTCGCTTCTCCCTCTGCAGCGCTGCAAAAATCCAGCTCTTCCTACTGCCAGGACTCGAACTCCTGCAACCTCCTTCTCACCGGCTTCCCGTGCTCTGATCTTGCCCCTCTCACTTCCATTCAAGGTCATCCACCCCACGGCCAAGGTCATCCACCTCACCTGCCATTTCGCCCATGTTCAGCCCCTCCCCATCCAGCACAAGCTCCTTGTCCTCCCCTTCAAGGCTCTTCATGGCTTTGCTCCTCCCTGTCTTTCGACTTACATTTCCTGCTACCTTCGCTCCTCCTCTGCCAGCAGCCTTGCTAAGCGCGTGCCCCTGCAATTTCTCAGCTTCCGAGAAGTCTCCCTGGGTAAAAACACTCCAGGCTGACCCAGGTGGGCACGGTGCATGCTGGGCCAGGACGCCAAACAAACATGCATCTGGCTAGGCCGAGGGCCACACAGCCTGGGGTTGGAGAGAACGGGGAATGTGCCGCTGGCTGGCCCCGCCCCCTCATGATGGCCAGTCATGGTGGACCCAGGGTGGGCTGACAGACCGACCCAGGAACACACGTACAGCTCTGGTGAGGCCCACTTTGACCTGATCGGGCAGACCCTCTCCCGGGCTGTGACCTCAAAGGTTTTCCAGGGTCAGAACCCGGGCTACCCTGAGTCAACATGGACAGTGCCTGTGTGCATGTGCGGACGGGGTCCCTGCCCAAGTGTGTCAAACCGGTCTGTTGTCACGTTTGTTTGTGCCCTTTTTGTTTGACCAGGCGTTTGGCAGGCAGGGATAGGGTTGGGAGGGGTTAAGGGGATTTTTTAAGCTGTTTTTATATCTCCCTATGGGCTCTTCTCCCTTGTCTCCCCCCCCTGGTCTCTCCTAGATTGTAACCCCCTCAGGGCAGGGGCCTTTGGGGAGGGGGTGGGTAGTTGAGTTTTATTCCCCGATCCCAAGTAATTTATATCCCAGGCCCTGTTTATATGTTATTTGAATGTTGATATGGTATTTTAAGTGTTTGGATTGTTTTAAATTGTATTTTGTTGCTGGAAGCCGCCCCGAGCGGGGTAAAAATTAAATAAATAAATAAATAAATTAAATAAATAGGACTGTTCAACACCAGGCCCCTTGCTGGCATCACATAATAATAAAAAGGAGAGGGAACTGATAAAATCCCAGAGGTCCGGAGAAAGTTAGGTCCTTCCCAATCGGAGCTTCAAGCCGTTCTGCAATGGACCCTGAAGCCAAAGATGGGTTGCGTGTGTGTGTGTGTGTGTATGTAGGAGCCTGGCCTCTCCCAGCAGTGACGTGGAGCGCAGGCAGGAGCGGTATTTACGAAGCCCTGGGGCGAAAACAAAATAGAGGGGCACCCAAGAAGGGCCTCACCCCCCCCCCCCTTCACATTTGGGAGTCTTGCAATTGCTTCCTAATGCAAAACACTCAAACAATTTTTTTTTAAAAAAAATTGATACAAATGTGCAAGTGCCACCAGAGCGGAGAACTCAACTGAGGATAACTTGAGAGATAGGGCCAGCCCTACGCAAGCGGGGAGCGGAGGGGGGGGAGGGGAGCTCTGCCCCCCCCCCACCCCGCAAGCTGCTGATCACTTCTTAGAGGGCCCCCTGCTCATTAGCCCTGAGTGGCTAATGAGCTCCATGGGGCTGTAAAGACCCCTGCCCTGAGGAGCTTACAATCTAGAAGAGCCAAAGGGCAGGGAGACAAGAGAGAAGGGCACATAGGGAAAGACAGGGGGCATTTAGGGCCCCTCTGGGAAGGAGTCCTGGCACTGCTGCTCTGGAGAGCTGGGGGGTCCCCGCAGTGGAGGGCATTGTGGGAAACTGTCTCAGTGAAAGTGTTCCCCGTTCCCCAACTCTCTCCTGCCTAAGCCTGGTCCCCAGGCTTGTGGGTCCCAGTTTGGCTGACCTGCCTGCCTTACGGCTATGCTCCCGTCCCTCCTGCCGACCCCACAGCAGAACACTCCCCCTCCTCGCCTGGGGAAGCAGGGCACGAGGAGCAACGGGAATCTGGGCTCGAGAGTCCTATCTCCCCCAGGGCCTGTGTCCGAGTATCACGAGACTCAGAGTCAGCAGACGGCACCGATTAGCCAAGCCCCAAGGCCAATTCAAAGACAGGGACAGTCTCTTCCCCTTGACACAGGAAATTCAATGATTGGGGGTGGGGAGAGGAGCAGAGGTGCCTGAGTTTGTGTAGCTCAATCCACGCATGTTCAGTCAGGTTAAAATCCAGATAACCAAACCTGGAATTTCGCTACCCTTTTCAGCTCCAGCAGTTCCTCTTTTCCAGCTGACTCGGAAAACCGCCTAACTGAGAAACCTCTCTGCTTGTAAGGAGGGCAGCTGAGGGATTCGGTCGCCATGATGTGGTGGGAGATATAGGAGAAAGAGCCCCTTTAGCTTCCTCCTCAAAAAAGGGCCCAGGTCAGCGGGACATTTTTTGGCAGCTGCTCAGCGATGAAATCATGATGCCTTTGTTTAACTTTCCCCACTCTGGATTACAGGTGGCTCAAAAAGGGGGATTCCCAGCCGCCGCCTCCCTATTCCCGTCACAACCCAAGCCAGACCCTTTCTCGGAAAGAGCGGCTTCTCATAATCTCAATAGCTCCCAAATCCTAGTTAACCACTTAACCCACAGCCCCGCACAGATTTCACCGGGCGTGGTTGTCGCAGAAGACACAAAATGAGATTTCAAAAAATAAAAAGACACTTGCCCGTAGGAACGGAAACTGGCACGGTCTACAGTAGCACCGGGATGGGTAAACTCCCTCAGGAAAAGATGTCTAGCCGTAAGAAGCGCACGGCAACGGAGCAAGCGCCTTAGGGAGGTCGAAGACGAGGGGTGGGGATTCTTTTCCTACCCGGGGGCTGCTTTGTACATTTATTTATTTTAAAACCTTACTACCCCACCCATCCTGCCACAGGCAGCTCTGGGAGGCTTAGTACAAGCTCCGAGGGCGGCAGGGAAGTTGAGGGCAAAGGTGCTTAAGGTTCCTTCTTGGGGAAACAGAGGGTGCAAATCATTGATCTCTGCCCTGGATTTGTCCCCTCTCCTTTATGGGCAGGCCCTCCTATCTACTCCCTTCCTCGGAGCTCGGTTTTTCAGTGGTTGAAGGCAGGAACTGGATCCAAGGGCCAGATCCAGGAACAGGGAAGGGGTCACCCATGTATAAACTTGCCTCAGGACGCATTTGGGCCCCCCCTCCACCCTGTTGTAGACTATCGCTGGAGGGTTTCAAACAGAAGCCGGCCAGCCATCTGCCGGGGGTGTTGTAGCTGCATCCAAGCGAGGGGTTGGACTAGATGGCCTTGGATGCCCCTTTCCAACTCTGCAATTAGAAGAGCAATGGTCGGATTTGCGTCAATCGATCTGCACCGACAAACCAAACCTGGAATTTTGCTTCATTTTCAGCTCCAGCAGTTCCTCTTTTTCAGCTGACTCGGAAAACCCCCTAACTGAGAAGCCTCTCTGCTTGTAACCGAATCCCGTACAAGGGCAGCTGAGGGATTCGGTCGCCATGATGTGGTGGGAGAAAGAGAAAGAACAGCTGCCGAAGTCTGTCCCACTGACTTGGGCCCTTTTTGAGTGTGCGTACGAGGAGGAGGCTAAAGTGGTTCTTTTTCTTATATCCCCGCCTAGTGGTATCCTGATATTATTAGATGGTTTAACTCAGAGGTGCAGACCCTTTTGGGGGTGGGGGGCAATGAGAGTCAGTTGCCCCGGGTTTCACACATGGAGGGGGCCACATTAACAATGACAAACTGCACCACAGAGGGAAAACTTGGGGGGGGCTCAGAGGACCATTCCGCCCCTGGTGCCTCGGAGTCTTAAAAAGGCACCGCAGAGATGCGGTACCTCAGGCATGGGGAATCAAATGCAGATCCTCTGCAGCGCCCGGATCTGGCCCCTGGCCCTGAGAGACTGAGCTCAGGGGAAGGGAGCAGAGAGGAGGGGCCGGACGCATGAGAGGCCCCAGATCCATGAACTGGGTCCTTCCTAAGCGCAGCCCTTAAGTCCCCCAATGTCTACGCGGCCCGCTGAGCTTGTACTCATTTATGAAGTGGCTCCCAGGAGGGAAGAAGGTTGAACTAATTAATCGCGTTACCACATAATTACTCTGGCATTTCCCCGCCCATTTCACAGTTAGTTCAGTTTGGCCATAATCCTTATCCTGTTTATCCCCCGAACCCTGGTTTCAAGCTTAAACTCTTTCCCAATTCCCATTGGATACTTGGTCCAAATCTGCTGGATACAGCTTTGCTATTGGTTTGGAAATGACAGAGGGTTAAGCTGTAGGGATGGGACTATTGGTATTGGATTAATCCGATAATGCCGATAATTGGCGATATCGGATTCATCCGATAATATCGGTATATCGTTTTTTTAACATTGCCGATTTTTCGGATCTTTAACATTGTGGCCTAAAATGGCCACAATGTTAAAGATCAGAAAAATCGGCAATGTTAAAAAAAAAAGATGTACCGATAAATCCGATATCGGATAAATCTGATACAAATAAAACCGGTAACCGATAATTCGCCATCCCTATTAAGCTGGTTACGCCTCTTCCCTCCTGTTCCGGCGCAGCCTCTGAGAACGATCTCTTGTAGGTACCCTCTTGCCTTTATGTTCGGCTGGACGTTCAGCCGGCGGGGCTAGGCAGGCGGGGATAGGGGATTTTTTAGATGTCTTTATGTCTTTATAGGATGTAAGCCACCCTGGGCCTTAATGAGAAGGGTGCAATAAACAAAACAAATAAATAAATTGAATCTGAATAAAGTTATGCAGTAATGGTAAAGTAGCGTTAATCGGTATTTGGGTTAATCGATCCACCACTGCAGTACGTGGCGACTGACCATTCAGTTGACCGATTAGCCCTCTGAGATTTCTGCCGTTCCCCGTGGTTATGGAATTAGCTAGGTCTGGGAGTTATGGTGAATCGTAATTTAAATACGAGGCAACAATGAGAAATGGATGGGTTTATGTTTATTTATTTATTTATTTAAATAGTTTTCTATCCCGCCCCTCCTGCTCCAGGCAGCCCAGCGGCTGCTGTGGCTCGCAGTCTGTCCACACGGCACCCCTCTCCCACAACACAGAGTTGTGGACGGAGCGCCTGACGCTCTAGGCTGCGGCCCGGGGCAACCCCTGGCCAAGAGGTCGGAACTTCTACTGTCGGGAGCAGGGAGCGATCAGCAGGGAAGGGATTGTCCGTTGTAACTGCTGAGACTTCTCCCAGGCGACCGAACTTGGCCACTGTCGGAGACAGGATGCTGGGCTTAACGGACCACTGGTCTGACTCAGTACGGCACTGCTTATGTTCTTAAGAGCGGAGCTGCAGTGGCCATCCTCTGAGCAGACGGACTGCAGCCCCTCCTTCCCTGCCATCCAGCACAAACTCCTTGTCCTCCCCTTCAAGGCTCTTCATGGCTTTTGCTCCTCTCTATCTTTCTACCTACATTTCAAGAGCGGAGCTGCAGAGGCTGTCCACCGAGCAGACGGACTGCAGTCCCAACTCTGGCCTGTGTCCCATGCTTGGGCGGCTGGTGCTCCTCCTCTGGGATGTTCCAGAACACCGTCAGCAGAACTGCCCTGTCTCTGCTGTCCCGTCTGTGTCCAGGAATTGGGAGGGAGCAGGGCCGTTTTACTCAGTGCGGATGAAACCCATTCTGGAGTCTTGCGTTCGGTTTGGGGCACCGCACGTCCAGAAGGATACAGAAAAACTGGAGAAGACTCAGAGGAGAGGAACTAAGGTACTGCAGGCTGGCCAAAGCCGTAGGAGGAAAGGCTGAAAGAGTTGGCGGTGTTTAGCCTAGAGAAAAGAAGACTGAGGGCTGACATGAGAGCAGTTTTCAACTATCTAAAAGGAGGCCACGCAGAAGCTGGAGAACATTTGTTCTCTTTGGCTGCAAAAGGAGGGACAAGAGGGAATGGGTTTTAAATTGCTGCAGAGTAGTGTTGGGGACAGATCAGGGTTAGGAAATCTGTGGCCCAAGAAGCCAAATCCACCCATGGATTTTTTTAAAAAAATTGGCCCCTTTCCAGTTCCTGGATCTGGCCCCTGGATCCAGTCAAGCACTGAAAGAGGGAGCTCTGGTGAAGGGAGCAGAGACGCGGGCAGGCTCTCGATCACCCCATCCTGAGCACACTCCATGTGATGCACCTTCTGCAAATCACATCATTTAGGGCAGTGGAGTCTCTCTCTCCCCCTCAAACTTTAGAATCTCAGAGTGGGAAGGGAACTCAGAGGGCATCTAGTCCAACCCTGCTCAGCGCAGGAATTCACAGCTACAGTGTCCCCGACAGACGGACATCCAGCCTCTGTTCGAAAACCTCCAGTGAAGGAGAGCCCACCCCCGCCCTAGGCAGTGTCTGTTCCACTGTCCAACAGCTCTTACTGTTAGGAAGTTCTTTCTAATGTTTAGCCAAAATCTGCTTTTTAATTTGATCCCATTGGTTCGAGTCTTGCCCTCAGGAGCAACAGAGAACAAGTCTGCTCCATCTTCTCTACAACAGTCCTTCAGATAGTGGGAAATGGCTATCATCTCTCCCCTTAGTCTTCTCTTCTCCAGGCTAAACACACCCTTCAACCTTCAACCTTTCCTCCTAGGACTTGGTTTCCAGACCCCTGACCCTCTTTGTCGCCCTCCTCTGAACCAGTTCCAATTTGTCAATGTCCTTCTTAAAGTGCGGTGCCCAGAACTGGACACAGGACTCCGGATGAAGTTTGACCAGCGCAGAATAGAGTGGAATAGGGGGAAGGTTTGGGGTTGAAATGCCCGAGGACATATCAGTCTAGGGTGTGCCTCCTTCTGAGCCAGGGGAATGCCAGGAAGCTGGCAGAAAATGAAGAAAGCAAGCCCAGGTTGTTGTTAGTGGGGAGGGGGAATGAGAAGGGTCTTCGGGGTCAGTGGATGGTTCCTACTCTTATTATTGAGACTGTGCACTGTTACTCTGATAACTTGCTGCAAAGGGAACAGAGATCAAGCAAACTTGGCAACTCTAAACCCTTCCCCGCGACAATAAACTTCTTTTAAAGTTTCAAAACATTTCAAAGTTTCATTCTCCAATAAGAACCAGGGTAGCCAAGTGCCTCCGGTGTTGGGCTTAGACCTAGAAGACCACAGTTCAAATCCCATCTTAATCATAAATTCACTGCGTGGCCTTGTTGGGCAAGACATGCAGCCTCAGTTCCTCATCTGTAAAATGGGAATAATGACCCACCTCACAGGGGGGCTGGGATTGTAAAGCATTCTCTACTGAAAATGGTAGAGAAATAAAAGTGTGTGTATGTGAGGCAGGGACCGTGTCTACCTTGTTTTTTGTAATATTTTTGATATACAGTAACAAATCCTTTCAGTGTCATTAGAGGATTCAAAGAGAGGGGTTGATGCATCTGTGAATTGAGAGAGGAGGGAGGTCTTTCTGGGCCAGGAGTGGGGTTTCTGTGGGTCAGGGAAGATCCAGGATTCCTCCTCCCCAAAATTATGCCATTGTTTCCTACGCTGAGCAGGGACGGCCTTAGAATTTTCAGGGGTTCCTGGTGGCCCCACCTTCTTGACGGCACCCTCTACGGGGGCCCTAAATACAGATGTGTTTGGGGCCATGCTGGGAGGGAGGGAGGGAGGCCCCCACAGGCAGCCCCGGTGAAAGCAGAGGCTGCTGTGGGGCCAGGGGCAGTCACCCTGGATCATCCTGTGGTAAGACCAGACAACCTCCTTGGCTGCCTTTGCAGGAGGAGGTGGGAAACGGGGCTGCAAAGATTATTATAGGGGGCCAAAGGAGGTTGGCGCGGTGCCCCGATCCTGTTGCAATTTGCAAGGCAGTGACGGCTCATGGGGCTCACTCATGAACGAGTAAGATTAAAAGCTGTTTTCTCAGCCCGGGTCGAGAGCGCGCTTAGTTTCACAATCGATTTTGGTTTTTCCGTTCCTGTGTATTTTAAGAACCGTTGTCACTGGGGAGTTTTTAGAAAGGTAGGCGTGACTGACCCCATGCCCCAGCCCTGGTTGCTATGCAGAGCAGAAATAGACAGGAAGGCTGGCATGCCTGTTAGAATGTGTGCCTGGCCCAACGGGTGATTAGCACCCACTGAAGACTTGCTAAGTGCCTCTGGTCATCTCATCCAATCCCTCTGCTCTAAGGGAGGCTTTCTTAGCTCTGCAGCAGCCTTGCAGGGTGAGCAGCCTAGCGCCCAGTCTTGACTCAGAGAGAAAGCTAATCAGGCATGAGAACCAGACCACGGCAATCTGCACATGTTGTTTCCTCTTTTCAATTCTGCACACACACACACACACTCACTCTCTCCCACATACACGAGGCGTGCACATGTACTCTCTTGTGCACACGCAAAGCACATCTTTCTTTCATACTCTCAAAGGTAGGGCTCTTATCCCCCCCCACACACGTACCCTTGCAAACCAAGCCCCCCCCCCCCCAGTAATCTACAGAAGACCCCATTCCCACACCTCCTGTCCCCACGCCTGTGTCACAGCAGTCTCTGCGACTGGCATCAGGTCTGATACGGAATTCCTTTCCTTGCCCAAAGGCACAAAGTTGTGATGATCTTACTCCCTGAACACTCCTTGAGAAATCAACCAGCCCTATCTTGTAAAGAGGGGCTTGGTTAGGGTGCTGGTCTCGGGGAAGAGGGCGGGGGGAGGGCTAATATGAAAGGATGGGTTTGAATTACTTGGATTACTTGCCAAGTAATCTAGAATCGATAGGATATTACTAGTAGTCATTTCTATAGAGCTACTACACACACTAAGATTTTGGGGGCAGGAGACAACTGCCCTGCAGCTGCACTTCTTGTTACAAAATCTTGGGGAGAACGAGGGTGGGGTGTGTGTGTGTGTGTTTCTTATCTTTGGGTCTTCAGATTTGGGGAAGGAAGCGGGCACCTTGCCCTCCCTCCTCTCCCCCAAGTCCTGTTCAAGTTTGCACAAAAATCCCAAAGCAAACTCACAAACCAGATTGTTTCTTTGCCTGAGCTAAGGGGAAAGAGTTGTAAATCAGTGGGATTTTTTTTTTTTTTTTGGGGGGGGGGATATAAAAGGGGAGGAGGGGTTGTATGTCTCCTCCAGTTGCACTTAGTGTTACAAAATCTTGGGGGAGAACGATGGGGGGGTTTTCTTTGTGGCTTTCTCAGAAGCGAAACCGACATGTTAGGAAGGGGAGGGGCAGCACTGGGCAATGGTATTTTGGAGAGGGGGGCAGCTACCAGAGGGGACAGATCTCCCCGCCCAGGGTAGGTATTGTGATGAAAGTTGGAGGTCCTGCTCCTATCTGGGTCCCCTGCCCCTCTGACAAATCTGGTTCACATCCACCGGCAGGAACCAAAGTTATAAAGGGGTGAAAGTGGCTAGGGGGCTCCACCAAAGTTATAAAAGGGCGAACGCTGATGGAAAAGAATGGGATTTTTAAAGCCCCCCCAAGGGGCTGTCTCTCTCCTCCAGATGCACCTCTGGTGTTATCAAGGTTTGCATCCCTCCTCTTATATCTTAGTCCTCTGCTCTCGTGCAAAAAATGGGTTTAATAAATTAACCTGCAGAGCACACAGACACACGGCTCCAGAGCTTGCCTGGAGACCTTCTCTTTGCAGAGTTTAGTGGCCAAAGATTAAGGTAGGGGGGCCAAGGGAAATGACATCCCCGCACCCCATTTCAAGCCCCCCCCCCTTACCTTCTGTAACGACGAAAACTCCCAGGAAGATCAGAACCATAGGGGTATTATCCATCGCAGCAGGCTCCAAAGTTTTTGCTCCAGAGAAATCTGCTTGATCCCCAAGCAAGAGGCCGATGAGGAGTGAATGAGCTCAGAAGCAAAAGGATTGGGTGTTTTTAAAGGCGCCTTTGAGCTCTTCCCGGAAACAGACTCACAAGGCTCTGTGTTAAGGGAAATTCCTCCGAATTCAAGGGGACGTGGTCCCATAGGGCAGGGGGATTTCCCAAAGACAAAGGGAGGGGCAGAGGCGACTCCCCCTCTAAATCAATAAAATAAAATAAAATAAAGCGAGCTAGTTTAGGACCTTGTTTATGAATCGGAAAGATCATCATATTGTAAGAACAGCATCTCTTTCAGCGATAGGGAGGGACAGGGTTGGAACGGGCCGTGGTGCTGAAAATGGAATGGGCTTGCTTTCCTGAGGCACTTAGCAAGTCCTCAGTGGGTGCTAATCACCCATTTGCGCATGCACCTTGATTTTTGCATGCATGCGTGCATCTTGATTTTTTATTTATATAATGAAAACGGACACCTTTTTTGTTCGTTTTTGTCCATTTTCTTTCCCTTTGTCATTTTTAATTTTTTCCCTTTCTTTTCATATTTCGATTACTAAAATGGGTGGGGCGTCATTCCTTTGTTTTAGTCATTAAAAAACAAACAAAAAACCCAAATTGCACACCCCTAATCATCATTCCATATTCTCCATACCTTTGGGTGCTAATTGGTACCCGATTTCCGGAATAGTGACTTTCAGTCCCAATTTTCTGTGTTTCTATCCCGACTTTCGCTGCTTTCCCATACCGATCGGTAATCGGAAAAATCGGTAAATTGGGAATGATCATTCAAAAATCGGTAAACTGGGAAATCAACTACCCATGGCCCCCAAACTGTCAGACCCAGTCGCCAGTGCATCTACACCTATAGCCACACCTTTGTGAGGGGGGGGGGGTCCTCTTTCCTCCCCGGGGAGGGGGCACTTTGAAAATGGGTCCAAAGCTCTGTGGGTTGGATAGGTGTGGGGAAATTGTGTGTGTGTGTGGGGGGAGGGGGAAGAAGGGTGGGGTGTTGGGACAGGGGAATATCCCCCAAAGACATAGAGACAGACCATAGTGAAACACGCCCCCCCCTCTCCCAGAATCAATAAACTGAGTTGGGTTGGAAGGACTGTGTTTATGAGGATTGGAAGGGACTTCAAAGGGCATTGTTGGGGGCCCCCAGAAATTCTAAGACCGACGCCGTTTAGAGAGAGTGCGGTATCTCTCCGAGCCCTTGTGATTCATACCACATGCTGATCATAATACCACGGAACTTCCTGCATCTTTGGCCAGCTCTCTCACACAAACTGTTTTGGGACCTCTGACCCCATTTGTGTGCCAGGAGTGGGGAATCACAGGCCCTAGTGTTTATTTGATTTTATTTGAGCGCAGGGGAATGGAGCTGAGATGAGGACATGCACATGACACACGGACAAAGGGTCACTCTAGAAAGAGCCATGGGGTAGCAGCTAAGCCGCTAGGCTTGGCCTTCGCAAGCCTGGGTTCAAATCCCACACTTGCTGTTAACTTTCTTGGTGGCCTTGGGCAAGTTGCAATCTCTCAGTCTTTGTTCCCCCTCTGTGAAATGTGTGTGCCTGTGTTTCCCCCACCTGTGTGCATCTTACATTGTAAACCCACCGGGTAGGGACCTGTCTCCATTCATAACAATTGGAAGTGTCAGGTTTGGTGCTATATAAAGGTTTAATAATAACACAGACCCAGTTATCTGGAACTTCCTCTTACTGAGACCACCCCCTCAGGTTTTACGATGATGTATCTTCAAACCTGCGCTTGTTCTCGGTGCCTGCTGCTTAGAATGGGAGCGGCATCACTTCCGGAAGCGTGGAGGAACGTCTGAACACGCCCCCATGCAGGTTTCTCTCCCTGCATATCTTTGGAGGCACTTTTTCAGTGCCTCGTGTAAAAGCAGTCTGAGGGCACCCCTTAAAGCACGCCGGCCCTCAACTTCCATGTGGGCCTCAGAGCTTGGACTGATTTTCAAAGTGGCCCGTGGGAGAGGAAAAAGTTCCTTTCCCCTGATTTATGCTGTGGATCTGTCCCCTACCCCTGTGCTTAGTCTTTCAGTGTTTGATGAGAGGGGGCTGGAGCTACAGGCCAGATCATCCAGGAACTGGGAAGGGGGGCCACACAGAAACCAGCTGTGGTCTGGGCAGAAGCTACAGACTAGGGTGTTGCGCTGAGGATTAGGGCTGAAACTGACCCTTGCGATTCTCAAACATCTCATTGAGAATTGGCTTCTCGATGAGATTTTCAGGGCCGAGAATCTCGCGAGAATCAGGCTGGGGGGTCACACATGGGCAGAATGGCCATTTGTTGCCCCGTTCTTGATTTTAAGCCCCTTGGACCAGGGACCTGTCTGTAATCGTAACTGTTCAGTACCAGCTGGAGCTGAAATGAATACCCGCAGAAACAGGCACGCTTGTTGAAATTGCAGTATTCGATTCAATTGGGTAAATCTGGGCATCATTCGGTATCAACCTAACGGGAACCCAGTCGGCCGAAATACTGGGTTTATTTTTGTTCGATGATCCGAACGTCCGTACTGAATTTTTGACTTCCGGTTCCAAATTTCTGCACCAAATTTTAGATTCCTGTCCCGATTTGACCGGGTTTCTGTCCCGATTTCCAATCGGGAAACAGTAAATCAGTTGCCTGGAAATGAAAATACCCAGTATTGGAGAGTGGGGGTGTTCCAGGTGCCCCAAAGGGTTTCCGGGAACATGTTCAGGTACTCAAAATAATAGGGTATCGCGTGCGGCTTCCAAAATGCTACCCACAAACACTGGTCTATAAATGACTATCAATCATCATCACTGTTATTTGATTATTGTCAATAATAATAATAATAATAATAATTATTATTATTATCATTTAATTTTTCTAATGGATGAGTCAGTGTCGGTCAAATATTCTAAGACAAGACTCACATTACCTTTTCCCCCCTGTCCTCTCTGGATCTGGTATGGCTTCATCTTGAACCCAAGTCTTTGCAATCTGCTTCCTTATCTGCAGCTGTTAGCTCTTACTCCAAGGATATACTTGAGTCTTGAGATTGCTCATGCAATGGGCCATGCTATGTCAGGCTGCTCCCAACTGTTATTGCTTTTGCTGCAATACAGGGGGAATTTCATGAATCATCCCTTGTGGGTTGGTGGTTTATTTTAACACTCAAGTATTTATAACACAAGGCGGGTGCTGTCATGAGATTGTTGCAAGCAAGAGGTCAACGAGGAAATGGGATCAGAAGGGTTCGTAGTTAGGCACAGGAAGGTCAGATTGGTAGCGTTGCTACCAAGGCTCTGAAAGACCTTGGGTCAGTCAGTCAGTTTGGGACAGCGGTAATTGGCTTAATCTCTCTGATCCGTGTTTCCACATATGTAAATAGGCATAGCCAGGCATAGCAGGCTGGGACCTGGGGCGGGGGAGCAGTCTCCCACCCTTACACCCAGACTCAAGTGCCTCTATTCCTTCCCAAGTGCCAAGCCCAGGTTGAGCCATAGGGCTGGCATACAGTGGCAGGACGGCACTCCTGCAGGTGCGAGCCGCCCCTACAAGTCCTGCTGGGGACAGCACTTGCTGGGGGAGGCTATGGACATTTCAGAGTGGGCAGAGGAGGGACCAGGCCCAACACTCTGCCTCCACTCACTCTGAAAAGTTTCTAGCAGCGCTCAGGGCCATTTGCAACGCGCCCCTCCATGAAGGAAACTTCGAGTGAGCGGGGATAGAGTTCTGGCCCTGTCAACTCTTAAACCTTGCTGCCATTCTGGGAGTCGGGGTGGAACCCCCATCTTTTGTGGGGTGAGGATGAGGCTAGCTGGGAATATTGGGAGGGCCACAGCTTGGGAAAAAACCCCTGCCCTATCAGAATTCCTCCTCCCGACTGCTGCAACCAGCAGTGGCTGAGGTGTAGCAATGACGGCATCTGGAAGAGG
Source organism: Sphenodon punctatus (assembly GCA_003113815.1). Lineage (NCBI taxonomy): Eukaryota > Metazoa > Chordata > Lepidosauria > Sphenodontia > Sphenodontidae > Sphenodon > Sphenodon punctatus. The sequence goes on along the minus strand of QEPC01010389.1, from coordinate 122,802 downwards.
TACCAGAGCTGGGTGGCCCCTTGCAAACTGGAGAGGGATAAGATCAGAGGTGGGAAACAAGGGACGGTAAAGGGGATGGAGGGCAAGGAGGAGAAGGTGGAAAGAACTGGGAACGTTTAGCTTCAAAAAAAGGAGATAAAGGGGGGGGGGAACGTGCTGACAATTTTCAAATCTGTAAATGGCCGCTCTATGCAACATGGCTCCCGGTTGTTCTCTCTGGTCGTCGAGGACAGTGTTGGCGAGAGAAGGGTGGGTGGATGGAGTTTCTCTCCGAAGGAGATGGTTGGCCTGAGACCCGGAGGCTTGGCAGAGAAGCAGCAGGAGGCAGAGATTTCAGGTTATATTATGAAGCGCTGAGATCGCACAACTGCCCAAACCCTCCATAGGAAGTTCCTCGCGCAGGAGGAAGACACGCCACTCCGGCCGCGAACGCTGTTCCCAGCGCCATAAGGGACTTAGATCTCATTGGCTCGTTTGAATCGTTAAATTAACTGTAACTTGTTTGCTGGGGGGGGGGGGGGGACAGAGGTCAAACCTGATTTGCATGAAGGGATTGAAAATGCTTCTCCCCATTGGTTGAAATTTCATTGGTTTCCCCTCCCCCCCCAATCTAATTACCACTACTGATTGGCTGTATTGAACCGAGCAGGGATTGTACAATGGAGGCAACAAACCTAGTGGGTTGAAGCAGATATTAAACCTGTGTTTGTGCACCTTCCCCCTCCACGGATAGCCCTAGGGTGGCCATACCTCCCTTTTAAAAAGAGGACGCTTATGGGAAATACATGGTACAGGGCTGCATTGGTTCCAGTGCGGCCCTGCACCATGTATTTTCCATAAGCGTCCTCTTTTAAAGGGGAGGCGTGGCCACCCTAGATCCAGCCCCCTTAGCCTTAAGTCACAACTTCCCAACTTAATGGGTGCGTGACTAAGACTGAGGCAAAGGCCCTTTTTACATGGGTATTATGGCGCGGTGGATGGGTGTCCCTTTACACAGACACACACACCCCCCCCTCCTCTGGTTTTCTGGAGGACTCCGTGGGGTGGACGATAGGGGGAGGTGGGTGTTGCCCATCCCGCTTGGTGTTCACACGGACGAACCCCGAGTGGACACCCATCCCCTCCACCCACTGCCAGCCATTTACTTAGTAGGTAGTTAATGGGAGACTAGGTACCAGCTCCAGGGGTCTTTGCTTCCCCGGAGCCGACAGAGCTTGATACTGCATTGCCAACTCTTCCACCGATGCCACTTGAACTCACTGTTCTTCCCCCGTTTCTACAAAACAGCTGCCTTTTGGGACCCGCTGACTGGCCACGTCATGGGCAAAGGTTGCGAAACGGAGCCAGCACGACGCTTCCTCGCGACGACCCCACGTGAGAGAAACAACCGGTGACGCGGCTTCCGGGAGCCCGGCAGGGTCAGCCGACCGGGGACGCAGCCTGGATTTCGGTTCCACAATGAGTTAAGTAAAAATCTGTGGCCAACAACCTCTCATACTCTCTCAGCTTCCCCATTTTATTATTTTTTTAAAAATGCAGCGGTGGTTTGTTTTTTTATTGCGGGTGAGGACAGGCAATAAAACCCTCAACCGCTGCTAAAAATGCTTGATTGGGATATACCTAGGAGAAAAGGAAGTGGGTGGGGATGGGGGTCTGAACAAGAGAAAGTGATGAACGGACTAGATTTTCAGAATGGAAATAAATCCCATACGTGGAATATAATGGATTATTATTAAACATTTATATAGCACCAGCAGCGTACCTGGTGCTTTACAATTATTATTACTAAAGACAGGTCCCTTCCCAGTAGATAGATAATATGGGAGTAGATAGGATGCTATTGTGTAACAGACGGGTGATATTTATTTAGATTTTTTATCCCACCCTTAGGCTCAGGGTGACTTACAATTTTTTAACTGTAACATTAACTCTTAATCCTTTCAACTACCCTGTGAGGTAGGTTAGGCTGAGAGAATGTTGTGACTGGCCCAAGGTTACCCAGTGAGTTCACGGCTTACAATCGAAGATGAACAAGGGTGAGGGGGACACAGGCAGACACAGTCATTGCTATTTATTACAGATGGGGAACTGAGACTGGTTGTGACTTGCCCAAGTCCGCCCATCCCACGGCTAAGGCAGGATTCAAACCCTGGCTTCCCAGATCCAAGTCCAGCCCCTTATCCACTACACCCGGGAGACAGATCAACAGGTGCTGGCAGCGATGTCGACAGATATCATGGATGGTGATGGATGGGTCGATACTGGGAACAGAAGATACTGTGGAGATGGGGATGGAGCACGTACCAGGGGATGGGAACCCAGGGTAAGTTCTTTCAGGATCCCGCAGAGAGGCCAGCACACTCAGGATCTTCACTGCTTGCCTTTATTATCACCTCAATTCATAGTCCCTACCCAGGGGTCCAGGTACCTCCCCCCCTAAGACCCCACTTGGCTAGTCCTTGCTGGCTCCATGCCCCAATCCCAGCCATCCTCTCTCACACTCTGTCTCCACGGCTCAGCTTTCCAGCTTCTGGACTGACCCCAGTCCTGCGCTGCCTCAGTGGCTATGCCCGCCAGGCCCGCGCTGTCTTCTTTTAAAGGGCCAGGGATATGACACCCCACATGTAGAGGGATGGATGCTATAGGAGTAAATAGGAAGATATTGTGTGATGGATCTGGGTGGATATTTATTTATTTAGATGTTTTTTCCCCACCCTATCCCTTAGGCTCAGGGTGGTTTACAATTCTTTAACTTATTAACTGTAACATTAACGACTAACTAATTAACTCAACTCTTAATCCTCACAACAACCCTGCGAGGTAGGTTAGGCTGAGAGAGCTGTGACTGGCCCAAGGTCACCCAGTGAGTTTCTGGTTTAGGTGAGATCTCACACCATCCTACCCACCTCTATCCCTGCCTACCAAATGCCTGCCCAAATAGAAAGGTCTTAGATCACTTCCAAAAGATGAGCAGGCTCAGGCTTAAGACAAACCACCAAGGGGAGGGAGTTCCATAATTGTGGGGCGCCCCTGAGAATGCCTCCCTGCGCGCCCTTGTAGAAACTTCCCAGGCCGGCAGGCAGAGGCACGCCCAACTGACCTCCGAGGCTGTGATGGGAGATGATCCTATCGCTTGTCCCTCCATAACATTGCTAAGATTCACCCTTTTCTCTCTGTCTTGTCTGCCAAAACTCTTGTTCATGCTCTGGTCATCTCTCGCCTCGATTACTGTAACCTCCTTCTCACTGGCCTTCCCCGGTCTCACCTTTCTCCCCTCATCTC
>QEPC01010389.1:103411-117818 GCA_003113815.1 Sphenodon punctatus | reverse complement strand
GGGGGGGGGGGGGGGGGGGCATGGAGTGTGGGAGAGGCGGGTCTCTGCCTCTCCCTCACTCCTGCTGGCCCCCTCCACTGCCTGTCAGTCGGAGTTGAGTTGGACTCAGCCAGGGGGGCCAGGAGTGGGGACTGGGGTGGCCGCCCCGCGGTAGGGCCGGCCCTGCAGACCTTGCAACATGGATCTGCATTGGCGTCTAATTCTTCTGGGCCCACAATGCAGGCCCTGCAACATGTATTTTTCATCAGTGTCCTGGAAAAACTTGCATCTATGGTAACCCTAAATCTGAGGTATGTCCTCCAGAGAACAGAAAACCCTATCTTTATTTATAATTTACTTAATGAATTTATTTATATCCCGCCCCCTCCCATCAACAGATGGCTCAGTCCAGCTTAAACTCTATTTTGTAACATCTTCTCCTCCCTGCTTCCTGCCAGGATCAGCTGTTAATTTTACTGCAAAATTCTCCCCATCTATTGCTTGGCAGGACACAAGCAACTTTGCTCTGGAGCCACGTGCTCTGCGGGGGAGCGTGCAATAGCTACTTTCCCTTGGCAGACTGCTCGCTTATAAGGGCCCCACAAGTGCCTGCTTCTACTTAGCGCCTTCCTTTGCCATTGGGAGAGATTGAAGGTCGAGTTGTGCAACTCTCCGATCCCAGATAACAGCCCTTCCTCCACCAAGAGAGCATAGATGCCAGAAACACGTGCCCTTTTAAGACACAAACAAAGGGGGGGCTATAAGGTGCAAATATATTGTAAAGAAAGGCAACAGAAAACTGCAGCCTTAGAACAAATTAACAATAAATTTAATGAACTATAAACCACAAACAAGGATACAGAGAGCAGTATAAAGAAACAGTCTCAAAAAGGAGGCCAGAAATACTGCGCTGAGGTTGACAGAGTTAATCTCCTCTTTTCAAACGGACCCAATCTTGCTGTGTTAAAACACTTGTTCTTGTGCAGTTGTGTCTCACAATAATCCCAATGTTTTGCCACAAAAATGGCTTCTCCAGGGGTATATTCACCTGGCATTATTAATCATATCATATCATAGGTTGGGCATTTTTACACACATGTTAAAGTTCTGGATTTTTCAAACTTCTGGGTTTACAAGTCCACAAGTAAGTTCCCGATTCATTTTTCGCACACACACTGCCCTGAGGCAGCCTAATGTAGCCGCAGCTGTAGACGTGAGGGGCTGCCATGGAAACCAAGTGACCACAGCTTGCCTGGAGCAAAGCAGTTTACCAGGAGAACTTTTTACCCACAAACGTTCTACGGAGACGTTCTACGCAGAAGTTCAAAGAGCCGGATGTTTAAGATCTGGGTGAGCGATTTAGACACACAGAAAGTTCAGGAGGTAACAGCAAACGTCCAGGAGAAAGGTGTGTGTAAAAACACCCGTTGTGAAATTCCCCGCTGCTTTGCTTTGAAAAGAGGAAAGAACGTTGCGGATCATATAGTTAGACCCAGTTTGCCTACATCCTCTTTAGTACAAACTACTTTAGATACTATAGGTAACGTGGGCATTGTGTAAACTGCCCTTATAGCTTTAAGACTAAGGAATTTAAGGATCCAAAGGGCAGGATTTATTTGATAAAGGAATTCATCAATTGTAATACATCATGCATTATATACGTTATACGGTGGCCCTTTGGTAAACTATATATAGGCAAAACCACCAGGAGTCTAAGGGTTAGAATGACACAGCATAGGAGCAAATTGAAAAATTGCCCTTTAAATGCTCCACTTGTTGATCATTATAACAGATGCCGTGTCAGTGACAATCCTTTTCCCTTTTGGGGAGTTGAAAAAGTAAGACCCTGTTGCTGATGCAAAGGTCTTGGCACAAAAAGGAAAAGCTTTTGGATTATTTACTGTGAAACCTAAAGGGCTCAGTGAATTGATGGATTGTGTTTTATAATTTATCTGTCTTTCTGTCAGAGTTTGATTTAGCAACCTCTTAAGTGTATTATAATTGTTTGGAACAGAGATATGTGGGGAAAAAAACAACAACATTTTTGGTGTGTGGGAAAAATGTTTTTTGGCTGTTTGGCTGCATTTTGTACATCCTGAACACAGTTCGGGGCGGCTGCCAACAATAAAATACAATTTAAAACAATCCAAACACTTAAAATACCCTATAAACATTAAAATGACATATAAACAGGGCCTGGGATATAAATTGCTTGGGATAGGGGAATAAAACTCAACTACCCACCCCCCTCCCCAAAGGCCCGGGCGAACCAGTGCAGCCCTGCACCATGTATTTTCATAAGCGTCCTCTTTTAAAGGGGAGGTACGCCCCCCCCCCCCACTTTGTTGGGATCATTCTGCATCTCATTAGTGCTTTATGGATTTGATTGTTTAGCAGTTTGGGTCCTTGGCTGGTGAATATACCCCTGGGGAAGCCGTTCTTTGTGGCGAAATGTCGGGATTATTGCGAGACGCAACTGCACAAGAATGAATGTTTTAACACAGCAAGACTGGGTCCGCTTGAGAAGAGGAGCTCAGCTCTGTCATCAACCATGCGCAGCCGTGCGTGGGGAGAGCCACGTGCAAACCGTGCAGACCTCCATTGGGCCGAGCAGAAACCAAGGGAATGCGTGTGCACGCACGTGGGGGATCCGTGGGGCGTGGGATCGGCCCCGCTGGGGTGTGTGTGTGTGTCAGTAATATACCTCCCCACTACCATCCAGTTTCTGTTTAAACATGGAATTTCGATCCATAGCGATTCCAGGGGAGAGTTTGCATCACGTGTCATTTTTATTCTGCTTGATGCAATGCCGTCTTTAACAAACCGGGCCACTCCACCTCCAGAACGATTAACTCTGTTATTTCTATCTATTATGTATCACAGTGTCCCACAGTTTTCAAGTCTGTTTGTTCCTTACTAATGCCTGCCTGATCTCTCTATGATTCTTCCCCTGTCCTCTTTACTGGACCACACTGTATCACACTAGGGATGGGACTATCGGCGAATGATCGGTTACCGGTTTTATCGGTATCGGATGAATCCGATATCGGATTTATCGGTATACCGGTTTTTTAACATTGCCGATTTTTCGGTTCTTTAACATTGCGGCCAATGTTAAAGATCCAAAAAATCGGCAATGTTAAAAAAAGGATATACCAATACCTATATTGTCGGTATTATCGGATTAATCTGATACTGATAGTCCCATCGCTAATCACTACTAATGACGGCATCCCCTTGGGTTGCCTCCGTACGAACTGCGTGAGCCACTGCAATTGACGGCTTTCCCCCAGATCCTAGTTTGAAAAACTCCTCTACCACCTTTTTGACTTTTAGCACTTGCAGTCAGGTTCCATTTTGGTTAAGGCAAAGCCCGTCCTTCTGGTATAGGCTCCCTCTTCCCCGAAAGGTCCCGCAGTTGCTAATAAATCTAAATCCCTCCTCCCTGCACCATCGTCCCATTGAGACTCCGGAGCCCAGCCAACCTCTGGGGTCCTGCGTGTGGAACAAGAAGCGCTTCAGGGAATGCGATCCTGGAGGTTTCTGGATTCCAACCTCCTTCCTAGAAGCCTGCATTTAGCCTTCAGAACCGCCTTCCTGGACCTTCCTATTTCATTGGTGCTGACATGGACCACGACAACCAGCTCCTCCCCAGAACTCGCTAAAATCCTGTTGCATGAGGTCCGCTACCCTCGCACCTCTCAGGCAACTGACCGTGCAGTCCTCTCAGCTGTCACAAACCCACCCAACTGTCTGTATTCCTAAGGATCGAATCGCTCACTACGACAGCCATCTTATTCCTGTCAGTTGGGGTCTCCTCTGTCACGGAGAAACATGGGGTCACACACGTGTAACACGGGACTACATGTTTGGTAAATGTGCGGTGCCAAGGGTTTCACATGCATGTAGTGTTACTATACATGCACACTATGTAAGGTCAAAGGTTCCACATGTTTGTAATGTTAACTCTGAGAACTGTAGAACTCAAATTAGGCCTCTCACACGTCACCAGTCTACAGGAACTACAAGAGATAACAGAAAGTGTATTCAAAACATCTGGCTTGCTAGACAGCCTGTGGAGATGTTAATGAACTTCCATGTTTACCTGGGTTGGTTACGTGCCCTGAACCACGATCCCCAAGGTGGGAAATCCGAGACAAAGGAGCCTAAATTCCTATTTAAATGGGAGGAAGATACAAAGAAGAGACACTTCTTGCAAGAGCCAGCTTGAGCATCTGCATACGAAAGGCAGCTGGAAGCCATGAACTGAGAGGAAGAACTTTGCTTTCTAGCAACTCTAAGTCTGGAGACCCAATCGCTTACATCAAGGACTGAGAAGAACTTATGGACCTTGCTAGGGGTAAGATGAATAACTTAGGAACTCAACCAGTATAAGTTAGGAATGCGTTATATTTACCTTTGATTTCTAATTACCACTCTGTTTAACTATCTTGTTTATGTAATCAATAAACTTACTTCTTATTTTATGAAGAAGTGGTCAGTGTCTAATATTGGAACACAAGTGAGCTACAAGAGCCCTCAAGCTCTTGTGAACCCAGAGAGTAAAGAGTCTGTAAACGGGAAGGATCGGGCCCTTGTGTGACAAAGGAGTTTCATTGTGGCACACTTCAATTAGCTAGTGAGAGAAACTGATTCAAGACAACTGTGTGCAAGGGAAACTGAGTCACTCAAACCCGGTAAAGTGGGGGTGAGGACTCCCAAACCCGTGACATCCTCCCCTGGAGACGTATCCTCAGTACGATACTATGACATCATCTGAATGGCAGGTCCCAGCTACGGAATCACTTCCCATCTTAGCAGCTTGATGCCCTCCTTTCCCCAAGACCTTCATCCTCCAACACAGCTCAGGGGCTACAAGGGCGGAGGTGGGAGTGCTCTCCTATGGCCCTTTCAAAACGGACGTCCCCCATCTCGTCCACATGTGTGGGTGGGTGGGTGGCATCCGTTTGAAAGCTGTGGTGGGTGCAGGGAGGATGGTGGGCGTCTATGGGAACGCCGCAGCCAGTGTGTGTGTGGGGGTGGGTGTGTGCGCACTCTCCCCACCTGCCCCCTTCACCCATGCACAGAGCAACCGGTGTGTGTGTGTGTGTGTGGGGATGGGTGGGCAGTGCGGTGGGTTGGGTCGCGTTCCCACGGACCTCCACCCACCTCTACCCATCTCCACGCACGGAGCATCTGGCATTGGCTCCCGTTGCTCCGTGCATGGGTAATGGGTGGAGCATGAACACCCACCCACCGGCTGCGGCATTCCCACGGATGCCCACCCATCCTCCCCGCACCTGCTGGGGTGCCCAAATGGATGCCCCCCCCCCTGCATACGCGGACGGGTGTCATCCATTTGAAAAAGGGCCTACGCTGGATTGCGCCGTGCGTGGCGGTGGGTGGGTGTCCGTGGGAACGCACCACTCATCCCCCCACGCACCCGCGCCCGTTTGAAAATAGCCTACGTCCCTAAGAGAGAGAGAGAGAGAGCACTCTTTCTCTGAGAGCCAGGAGCTCTTTACATCAACTGCACACGTACAACCTCTCCCCGAGAGAACGATGATCCTTAGGGGTGGGACTCCAGGGGAATTACCGTTTACCAGTTTTATCGGTATTGAATTAATCCAATATCGGATTTATTGGTGTTGCTATATCGGTTTTTTAACGTTGCCGATTTTCTCGGATCCATTGTTAAATGGCGTCGATGTTAAAAATCCGAGAGAAACTGCCAATGTTAAAAAAATGTTATACCGACATCGACAATTATCGGTATTATTGGATTAATCCGATATCGACAATTATCGGTATTATTGGATTAATCCAATATCGACAATTATCGGTATTATTGGATTAATCCAATACCAATAGTCCCACCCCTAATTATCATACATGTTATACTGGATCGCCCCATCCCTGCTGCTGGACTCCTACCTGCATCACACTATTTACCTTCCCCTTAACCTAGGTTGGTCAGGGACACTTTTCATTCTAACTTTTTTTTTTTTTAATTGTCAATAGCTTCCCAAGCGTATGGTGCCCTTAGGCTTATTTAGGGTGGCCAGCTATGCAAATTTTAAGAGGACACTTATGAGAAATGCAGGTTGCAGGGCTGCATTGGCGCCAGTGTAGCCCTGCAACTTGTATTTCTCATAAGTGTCCTCTTAAATGTGGATATCTGGCCACCCTAGGCTTATTACAACTTTGAGCCACCCCCGTAGCCAAACTCTCTGCTCACTCTGCCTGTGTCTTGCTGCGTCTGGGGCTCTCTCCACTCAAAAAGCGGCTCTCGCAGGGGAGATCCCAATTTATACGAGTGGCTAGCGTGATTGATTGGCTTTAGGTCCACGAACAAAGCAAAAGGAAGTTACTTTTCTGTGCAAAAGTGGAATTAACATGCGGAACTCACTGCCAGGGGAATGTTGCAACGGCCAATAGCAGAACTAGGTTTTTAAAAAAGGATAGGATAGAGGATGAGGCATCCCCAAGATGCTCAGGGGATGCAACCTCATACCGAGGGTGTGTCCCTGATAAGCCCCAATTCCCTGAACTAGCCTATCTTGCTGCCTTCCCCGCCTTGAAGGAGAGGGGCCCATTCCATTTTCTGTAGCAGGGCCCATTCCAGCCTTGCTGTGCCCCTGCCACCGCTCCCGAGGACCCGGGGTGAGCACTTTGTGTGGTACCCTTCTCCAACCAGCTCTGGTCCCTGCTTTCCTCAGACCTCATCTGGAGTACTGTGTCACGTCCACCCCTTAGTCTCCTCTTCTCTAGGTTAAACACACCCAGCTCCTTCAACCTTTCCTCATAGGATTTGGTTTCCAGACTCCTGGAGTGCGGATAAGCCCCGCTGGTCACTGCAGTTTTGGAAGGACACCGACAAACTGGAACGGGTTCAGAGGAGGGTGACAAACATGGTCAGGGACCTGGAAACCAAGTCCTATGAGGAAAGGTTGAAGGAGCTGGGTATGTTTAGCCTAGAGAAGAGGAGACTAAGGGGAGACATTATAGCTGTTTTCTACTACCTGCTAGTACTACTACTAATCATTTCTGTAGTGCTACTAGGCACATACAACGCTTTACAGTGACAGATTTTCAGAGACAGGTTCCTGCCCTGACGGGCTGCAGAGAGGATGTCTAAGGCTTGTCCTCTCTTGTCCCTGACGGCACAACTAGAGCCAATGGGCTCAAATGACAAGAAAGCAGATTTTGGTTAAACATTAGGAAGAACTTCCTAACGGTAAGAGCTGTTCGACAGTGGAACAGACACTGCCTAGGGAGTGGGTGGGCTCTCCTTCGCTGGAGGCTGGACGGCCGTCTGTCAGGGATGCTGTCGCTGCGGATTTCCTGCACTGAGCAGGGGGCTGGACTAGATGGCCTCTGATGTCCCTTCCCACTCTATAATTCGATGACTCTGTGATTCCCTCAGAGCCTCAGGTGAGGCGTGGTGGTGCCCCCAAAGTATGCACTGCCGACACGGAACCTGAGGGGTTCTGGGACCCCCCATCACGGTGAACCTCAGGAGCAGTGGGGGGGCCAGGGCTACTTCAGGGCACCTCAGGAGTGGCAGGGAGGGAGTCTCAGGATTTACACTGGGGGGGGGGGGCTATAGTGGGTTGCCCCTAAAGGGAAGCAGCAGGGAGCTCCTGGGTCATCTCAGGAGGAGGCGAGGGGAATAAGGCCCCCATAACTGCTCAGACGTGGTGGCAGGGGTTCAGGAGCGGCAGGTGAGGTGGGGTGGGGCTTCCAGGGACCATGAGGCATTCCAGGAGTAGGGGGTCCCTAGGATCTCCCCACAGCTGAGATTCTTGGGCAGCCAGAGCAGAGCTTAGGGTGCCTGCCCCCACATAATGCTGACCCTGCTGGAGATGCCTGGTCGAGGTCCGTATTTCTCTAACTTAGGGTGGCTGACTCTGCAAATGTTTAAGGAACAGGTAAGATAGATACAGGTTGAAGGCCCTGCATGGGTGCCTTAGGCGGTAACCCTACTCACACTTGAGTTTCTGGCCTGCCTCCTAGCTCCCTGGCCCTGGGGCGAGGCAGATTATCCCCCAGCTGGGAGGGATTTTGTAGGCTCCAGGCTGCAACCCTGGAAAAGCCCCGATTCCCTGCTTTAACACCAGTCCCTGCAGCCTGGGGCGTTTCACTTCCTTATTCCGCAGTTCACCCAGCAGATCTGTCTTCATAGGAAGAGGCGTTGCGCGGACGAGGCTAACGAGGACGTCCGAGGGGAGGCAGGAATCCTTTTTAAGGGCATTTTCATACTGACAAACGAATCCTTGATAGAATCAGAGCTTATTATCAAAGATTCACAAACTCCTGTTTGTTCACACGGACATTTTGATGCTCAATAATGATCCTTGATAGGATCAATGTCACGTCCTTTCTCTGCAATGTCACCTTTGAAGCGGCCAACCCCCCCCATACATGTGTGGAGTTTCATTGAAGTTCCTCCACCGGCTGCTCCCGTTTGCAAGCAGCATAATTTAAAGAACCGCTCCGCCCCTACGCTCTCCACCCCAGAGGTTTTCCCCACCATCCGGGGCAGTGCTCGAAAGTGCACTCAAGTTCCCCCTCCCGCTGCTGCCCTCTGCAACCTTAAAAAGCCCTCTACCCCTCTGCTCCAGCAGTTTTCCCCACCCTGCCCTTGCGGCATGAAACTTTTTAAAGTGAATGTGCTGGATGTATTCCAGCACCCCAGGGCAACGAGATATGCAGTATTTAAACCTTTTGATGTCTGTATAGAGAAAAGCAGTAGTCATTGAAGTAGAAGGAAATCAATAATTAATTAAATACCGGTACAGAGATTAATAGCTTGAAATACATTACATCAGAAAGCTTCATCTGAAGTTATCAATTCAACTCTAACCAGGTGTCATAAGGAGACACTGGGCTACAGGTAGACTACAGGTCTAACAAATATGTAAAGGTAAAGGTTAAATATGTATGTAATGTGGAAGCTGAGAACGGGAAACTCACTTCATGCAACGGAGAAAAGCAAAGTCATGCCGAATGTGTATTCAGAGGAAGCCAAAAACACCGCTGCAGACATCAGTCAGAGACCATGGAGTTGCAAATGGATTCCTTCCTCTAGATGTGACTGAAAGCACAGAGTCACCGGGCGGAAAAATCAAACAAAGGACCCTGGAAAGATACTTAAGGGGGGAGACAAGACAAAGAGGGGATCGATCCTTCTATCTCTCTCAGTTGGAGGAGATCAGCATATCTTACCAGCCAGAGAAGGACTGCACCAAAGGAACTATGAAGTAAGGCCTTTTGGGAAGTCTAAAGACTGATACCCAGCCAAGCTTTCCATCGCGGGCTGTGACATGAACTGAAATACCCTTGGACCTGGATAAGGGTAAGCCTAGATCAGGAGAATCCAAGTACAGATAGGAATGCATTATTGGTTATGGTATTTTCATTTCTGCACTCTCGAGTATAATCTTGCACTGCGTGCTTATTCATGATTTATTCATGAAACTACTTTTTACTGAACTTGGTATGGTCCAGTGGAATTGCTAATCCTAACATTGGCGGGACACAGTTTGGGGTTAATTCTGTGTTTACAAACACAGACAAACCTAGAGAGAAAGAGTCTGTGCTGGGAAACTCTGTGGCGGAAACGGTGACAAGAAGGTTCCCCCCGTTGCAGGCTCAATCAGTTCTAGAGAGAGAGCTGACCCAGTGAGAGCTGCAGATTAGGGAAACTGAGTCACAACAGCCTAGAGTGGGGTACGGAGCCCCCAAACCCATGACACTATGACTAAACATTTTCTTGACGAGGGAGCAGTTTCTTAAACTTGGCGCTCGGCAATGCATTGTAGAGCAATGATGGAGGCTGTGCCCCTATGTACCATAGAACAGGAAATTCCCAGAGAGGAGGTCAGGTCTTTACGCTGGACTCTGTGGCTATAATCAGGATTATCGTTGGTAGTGGTACCAATTTCAAACGCAGATTTTGTTTTTGGTATCATTATTGGTGTTGGTATTCACACACTGTCTAGTTTTATTTATATAATAAATACATTATTTAAACAATACCAATAAACCAATTCAGCTCCAACATCATACTGGTTACGTTTGACATGACATCGCTATATACCAACATACCACGCAATGATGGTATCCAGTCTTTGAACGATTGCCTCAACAACCGAACTTTTAAAGAACCACCTAGAGAGGTGATTAGTGAATTAACCAAACTGGTTCTTTCTTGCAACAACTTCACCTGCGACCAGAAACACTACTTGCAAATACAAGGCACACCCATGGGAACACTTATGGCACCTTCGTAGGGCCAATTTATTCATGGGGAACCTGGAACAAACTATCCTCAAGAATACTAAACACAGACCCCTAGTTTGGTGGTGACTTATTGAGGATTATCTGGACCAGTGGCATGGATAACTTAGACCACTTCGAAGATGAGATCAACTCTGCTCATCCTAATATTAACTTAGGCACTATAGAAAACTCTCACATTCCCTTTTTGGGATGTTTTGCTGACTATTTCCCAACACAAAATTATCACTGACCTATACAGTAAACCAACAGATGCCCATGTATATTTAGAGTGGAATTCATGCCATCCCAAACATGTAAAGAAGAATATCATCTACAGTTTAGCTCTGAGAATTAAACAGATCTGTAATAATAACACCAATTACTTCAAAAGAATGAACAAGTTCAAAGAACAACTCCTTTGTAGGAGATATCCTCCACATGTTATTGACCACAACATCTACCGAGCATCTATTCTCACAAGGGACTCACCCCTCCAAAAACCGATGAGTGAAAATACTAAACAGCAACGCATCCCTTTTGTGGTTGACTTCCACCCAGCACCTCTAAATTTTCATCTGGCTATTAAGAAAAGCTATCCCTTGGTTGCCAACTCACCATGTCTGGCTACATCTATTACCAAACCCCTTCTCATCGCCTTCCGTCAACTTCCCAACCGACGCAAATTGCTAGCAAGAGCCCAAATGAAACCACCTAGCCACAATCCAGGAGCACACCGTTGTAAATCCAGTTGGTGCATCACCTACAACGTACATGAGAGAGACTGCAACCTTTAAAAGCAGTGTAACCGGCAAGACCTACTTTATTAATAAACAGAACATCACCTGTAAATCCAACTCTCTCATATATGTTATTGAATGCAAACACCCTGGATGCCACAGTCAATATGTTGGAAAGACAACTACTGATCTTCGCACAAATCGGCTATCATCACAAAGAAGCTAGAACAACCCTTTTCTAAACATTTTAACTCCGATAGCCACAGCCTTTCGGACTTGGTAATATTCCCCATAGAGAATCCACCAATACAATGGTCACTAGAAGAAAGGGAGAACTTTTGGATATACAGACTTTGTACCCTTACACCCGAGGCTTCAACCTAGAAGCCACCAACTAGATCTTCCTCATCTTTAATACTTCTCCCCTCCCTTTCAGCATCACCTGCCTTGGAATTCTTCCCTCAATGCTCTACACTCTGTTACCTTGACTCCCAGCAGCCTACACTTTAATTCCAACTGGTTACTGAAGAAGGCAGAAGCTGAAACGTTTAACTAAAAGATTTAATTTACCGCTGTTTGGTCATTCACATTTTGACATATTTAATTACTCGTGATTGACAGTATCCTTGTAGGATCCAGACTACACGTGACAGACAGGGGAAGGGAAAAAGAAAACTCACAGGTATATCTGTCACGAAGGAACATAAAATCCCGTGACAATATCCACTATCTCTGTTCTATCTCGATCATCGAATATATTATATATAAACTCCCATTGAGTTGTATGGAGCTGGATCGCGCTCCATATATTTCTCTCTATATATATGTGTGCAGGGGGAGACAGGCAGGGGAAGGAAAAAGGTAAAATGTAAGGGTAAGGAATAAGGATTGGAAAGGTAAGGTGGTAGGGATATCTATGGGAGGATATTTAATGCAAGCACTGGCAGATTCTGCAAATGTACCCTGACAGAGCAATAGCTAACACGGAACCAGAGTCAAGCAGCCCAGCCCTGCAGTATAAAGGATTCCAGTGCCGTCCCCCAAAGCTCCCCTGATTGGTTCTGAGAGGCAGGAGGCCTTGAGCAATCACAGGGTGCCATTCAACTGCCTGGGACCTGCTTGCACTGCTCATTGGCCAGTGATTACATCCATCAGGTCCTTCCCCTCCCATTACAGGCCCAGTTCAAGAGTTCAACACTGTTTCTGGCTCTGAGATGCCTGCCCCCTCCTCCCCTCACCACATTTTCCTCCAAAAAAACACCTGCCAGGCTGCTAGGCAATAACTAAATCAATAACGACTTTCGTTATCGTTATTGGTTTCGTTATTATTTTTTGTCGTTGTCATTGCAATAAGACAAGCTTCATTTTCGTTAGCGATAGAAGGAAAATGACATGCACACCCCTAATCGAGGGTTTATAAATACCGAATTTCTCCTTAATCCTTGAAGATAAACTAGGATTAGAGGCGTTCACAGGGACAGCTCACATAGGAATTAAGGCTTTAATTCCTAATCAAATGTCCATGTGAAATTCCCTAAGCTGGATGGGACAAGACATTGCAGCAATGGCTATCTGGGCATTGGTCTGCCTTCCCTGGGTTTACACTTTGGCTGGGGCTGCCATTCGGCTCCCCCCTCCCCATTCACCAGCTGCCTGCAAGTGCCCAGATTGAGGGTAGTGAGGGTCAAATCCAGGAGAAGGGGAACAGCTCCTGTCCTCCTGACCCACACTTAGGGTGCTCAGATAGGCAATACTTTTACAGGACACTTATAAGAAATACAGATTGCAGGACTGCATTGTCTCTAGTGCAGCCCTGCAACCTGTATTGGGGTGTTTTTAAGTGTGTGTGGGGATCCGCGATCAGTGCACGGGGCAGCAGAGGAGCGCCCATGCACAGGAAGCACATGGGGAGGGCAGGGCTTCACCCGGGCAGCTCCCTGCATGGCGGCACTATCTATGGAGGCGGCCACCCTAACCCGCATGGGACACACCGGATTTTCCGGTCACGGGAGTGCGTCTTCCCACGCACCAACTGAAATTAACAAAATCCCCCCAACAAAATTCTGCCCCACACATAAATTGGGTCAGAAGCCTAAAGCAGGGGTGGAGAATCTGAGACCCGGGGGGGCCAAATGCAGTACCTGGGTCAGGATCCAGTTCCTATTGTTGTGAAGGCTTTTATATAGTACCAGCAATGCACCTGGTGCTTTACAAGGGATTGTTATTGTTAGAGGCAGGTCCCTGCCTCAGTGGGCTTACAATCTGCGATGGACAAGGCTGAGGGGAACGCAGGACACACACACGTTTCCCTTCATTACAGATGGGGAACTGAGAGGCGGAGAGGTTGTGAGTTGCCCAAGGCCACCCAGCGAGTTATTAATTATTAGCTATTAACAATTAATGATCAATGATTCATTATTAAGCATTTATAGTCCAGGTCCAACACTGTGTCCACTTAGGGTGGCCACCTCTGCAAATATTTAAGGGACATTTATGAAAAATACATGCTTATTTTATTTTATAAAAGATTTCTATCCCGCCCTTCCAGCCCACGGGGCAGCTCGGGGTGGCGAACAACAATGCAAACATTAAAACAATTCACAGTTAAAAATCCCATATACATAAAAAAGACACAACCACCCCCCCACCCGAACCACCCCCCTATCCCCCCTCGCCAAATGCCTGGTGGAACAACCAGGTCTTACACAAACATCGAAATGACAGGAGGGTGGGGGCCAACCGAGGCTCCTCCGGGAGCGAATTCCACAGCACGGGGGCAGCCACCGAAAAAGATCTCACATCAGTGGCCACCCGTCTCGCCCTGCAACATGTATTTTTCATAAGTGTTCCTTAAAAAAGTGCAGAGGGGGCAACGCTGTATCCACTACACCACACCCCCAAGCACGGAACGGCTGAGCTCAGGGGAAGGGAGCAGAGATCAGGGCCTGCCCACAGGGACAGGGGGGCAAATCCATAGCATGGATCCATCAGTCCCCAACATCTATGCGGCCCTCCAAGCTTGTCAGAACTTTCAAAGCGGCCCCTAAAGGATTCCGGGTCAGCTACCCCCTCTTCCCTTTCCTCAAGGCTGCATGGCTCCTTCTCTCCGATTCTCTTTGCACAGAATTGGTGGACGCCACGTCCCAGACCTTGACACTAGATTCCCGGCACAGATCATCCAAGGGTCTCAGACTCCCAGAGGCTTGGACCTTTGGAGCCGGCGCTGGGAGGGGGAGGAGTCCATGCTTCGAATCACACAATCTGTTTTCCAGGGCGCTGACATTTCAGGGTTGCTGAGGGGAGCTCCCCAGACTTGGTGGGATAAGGAGATACTGCACTACATGTAGACTACAGGTATAGCAAATATGTAACACGTATGTAATATGAAAGCTGAGACCCCCCCCCCC
>QEPC01010387.1:45112-73129 GCA_003113815.1 Sphenodon punctatus | reverse complement strand
TCCCCTCACCTGGCTATGCAAGGGACCAGGGGCCTTGTATATCTCCCTGATTGTGTGTTCACCTCCGTTATTGTTACGTCCTTGCTCCCTGCAGCAACTGGTTACCTCTCGCCTAGTCCCGATGATGAAAAGGGTTGCCTTCTGAACAAGGGGGAAAGCCCACCTTCCAACCTGAGGGACACTAGCTGTACCGTGCTAGACTCCAAGCATAGAGGTAGCTGCTGCGGGGCCTGGGTTTTGTACTGTCGTTCGCTATGTTGCCTACCTTGTTCCCCCCTTTCTCCCCAC
This sequence comes from Sphenodon punctatus, assembly GCA_003113815.1. NCBI lineage: Eukaryota > Metazoa > Chordata > Lepidosauria > Sphenodontia > Sphenodontidae > Sphenodon > Sphenodon punctatus. Next base: position 72,841 of record QEPC01010387.1, on the reverse strand, counting down.
ATTCCTCCACTCCTCCTCTTCCTATCTCCCCCCCCCCGACATGCTGTGTCTAATTCCCTTGGAAATTAGTGCTTACTGATAATATTTTGAATTTAACAATGTGTTTTATTTACAAACTAAAGGTGTAAGCATGGACCTGTCTGCTGAATTGGCAATTTTATTCATGCACGATTGGGAAAACAAAAACATATATGTACAAGAGCACAACCTTTTTTTTTCAATTTTTCCTACCAGTCTACAGACATAAGGAAGGCTGTTGTGAGTTGGTTCCAATTTTGTTTGTTTTTGTTAGAAATAGTCATCAGATTCTTATGATCAGTTTGTGGTGATTATTCAAAATTCAAACTCTTCTGCTGGGTTTTTGGATACATAATTCACATGGCATGGATTTTGTTTTCTGATTTACTGAGTGCATCTACTAGTATTAGGTTTTCAATGTAAATTGAAACTACAGCTGAAATGAATAGTTGATTTCGGATAGCTATACAAATATCCACGTGACAGCATCAGCCAAAACAAATATATGTTTGCTTATGCAGTTATTTTATTTTAGATAATTCATTCATTTCATTAATCTGGTCATTTTGTTTCGGCCTTTGTGCATGACCAATGGCACCAAAATGAAGTAATCAACACAACTAAAATTCCAAAATGACCAAATACCCAAACTAAAATATCCAAAATAGATATCTGGCAAAGTGGGACAGAATATCGACTTTGATGGATCAGGAAGGGGGCAAATTCATTGGATATAGTATTCAATGTGAATATTCATTTCATATGAGTTTTCATACTGGAACAGATAAGAAGTCCATCTAACTCAGTATCCTGTCTCCAATAATGATCAAAGCTGGATGTCTCAGATTCTACCAAAAATACACCAGGTGGGTGTACACCTGTCTGTTTATTAGATTCAGATTTATTATTAGAGCATAGCCATAGGCCATTGCTCAAGTAGACAGCATAATACAAAACATAAATACAGTTTCATCAAATGCCAAATGAAAAAAAATAACACAAACCCCTGTATAAATCCTAAAAGTTGGCTTAGTTACCAGACACCCTAAATATAAGCATTGGCTGGACTTGCCACAACAAACAGCTAAAATATACCCACATGACCACGGACTGAGGACCTGCATACAGGATCAACTGCCAAGAGCTCCTCGAGAATTGAGGCCCCTCTTATCGGGAAGTCCATTTGATTCTTGACTACACCATGGTTGGCCAACCCAGGGCTTGGAACAATCGGGCATTGGGTCTGAGGCATCGACGTTACAAGTGGGGAAACATTGGAAGATGGGCAAGCTTTAGGGACTGTAGCTATGACTGGGCTAATTACTTGTGACCTTACCAGAGTCTGAGAAGCTAATACCACAGGAGAATGCCTCCCCGGACCAGTTAAAACAGAGGCACTAGAATGACAATAATCCGGCTTGGTTAAAACCGGAGCCCCCATCAGAATGGACCCACAATCCGAAACTGGAGTGAAAGCAGAACCAAGAAGAACTTCAGTTTGGGGTAGTTTTTTTCCCCCATGACCACCCAAGGTATCCTGTGTGTTCCCTGCATTCCTATGTTGCTGGGGGAACCGGGGTATTCCACCCAAGGGGCTGGGATTTTAGACAATACTTGCGGCACAAGTGGCAAAATTCCCTTCTTAACAAAGAGGTTTGCCAGATAAACCCCCCCAGAGACTGAAGTGATAAGCATTAGACAATAACCACTCTACTGTGGCAGGCGAACGAAAATAAATAACTAAATGCTGGACGCTAGCCCTGGCCGGCAAATAATAAAAACGGACTATGTTAGACGATAAAAAAGAACAACCCAAGATGGTAGATATATGACAAGCAATCCACAGTTTCGTGTTCCAGGGAGGAAATACTCCAGATGATAGTGGGTAAACTGTAATAGACAATGCATCAGATACTGGAACAATTGCCCAGTCATCTTTGGTAGTCGGGGATAAAGCCCTGGGGCAGGTTAACCCACACAAAGGAGTGGTCTGGGTTGCCCTGTCCACTTGCTGATGGTCCATAGCAGACCTTTGCCCTCTCAATTCTTCAACACAGTCCCAAATCCTGCTCGTCTGCTGTTGGAGGGCATGGAGTGTGGTGGCCATCCCATCAACTCACTCCAAAATTGCCCTATAGGCTTCTGCCTGCAAAGGGCAGTCACTGGCTTGGACCCAAGTCTCCTGGGTCGCTGGGATGGCGGCCTCCGGGTTGGAAATAGATCCCCCACAACCAGTGGAAGCTCCCATCCTTCCCAGAGGCCCACCTGGGGAGAGCTTCCTCTCCCTCGACTGGGGAGGATTTGAGGTACCATAAACCTCCTGAAGGCCTGGAGCAACAATTCTGTGGCTGATTGAGGTACCAGCTAGCACCTCAAGAGATTCCCCCCTTCCCAAAGTAACCTGGCCAGGTGGCCTCCATGTCCCCCTAATCTCCATATTCTCCCTACCCTGATTCAAAGAAGAAGGCAAAGACATATCAAGGGCAAAGGGTGGTTCCAAAGCTAAATCCCCTTGCCCGCCTGGCCGGAAATCTGAGCCAGAGTGTATTCCTTCCACCACCAGAGTAGATGGAGACTGAAGCTCCATCTCAACTGGTAAATCGTGAAAAGGGGGATTTCTATCTCCAGGTAAAGAAGCTTGGGGATCCGGAACAACCTGAGGGCGTCCCCAGGCTTTAGCAGCCATGGCCAGCCATTTCTCTCCCTGCTGCTTGAAGGCCCGAGCACACTCCAGCAGCGAGGGGCCTGAGAAGGCTGGCCTAGCTGGGCTTGACAACCCTAGGCCATCTCCAGAGGTCCCTACCCCCTCACTCCCAAAACCCAACAGGGGGGAGATGAAATACCCATATCAAAAGCCAAGGGAGCCCGTCCCTTGCCTAGCTTGTCCAATGGGGAACTTGGGAGTTGACACATGCACCCATCCCACTTAGGCTTAGAGGAGGCTGCTGAGGCAAAGCACTCAAGCAGTTGTTGCTGCCTGGCCCTGTTCCTAGTGGTAACCCCCTGTGTCTTACCCTTCCTGGTCATTGGGCCCTAAAAATAAATCCCTGCAAAAAAGATAATAAAAAACCCCCAACCAAATACAAATACAAAATATGGCATAAAATATAATAAACCTCTGCAATCTCACCCCTAAGCCCAAACACTGCCTCCTTCACACGAGACCAAGAGCACGTCGGGCGCCCTAGCCCGTCCAGCGCCTAAGGCCACGCGCACAAGGGCACACCCTTGCGCACGCAGCCCTGACACGCGCGGACCAGACGCATGCCTCCGGCGCTGCTGGGCAGCATAAAGGTTTAAATCAGCTGGCGAGGTAGCTCCTCCCCTCTCACAGCAGATCCCGTCACCAATTCACCTGGGCTCTTGGCGATCGCGGTAGTGGCGGGGTTCCTCTAGGGTCAAGCTCTGGACCCGATGACTCCCTCCCAGAAGGGCTGTGGTCAGTGAAGCCCAGGAACAGCAAGGTTAGGCAGAGGGGCGGGGGCTCCCTGTTTATTAGGTAGCGTGCCCACCATGCGGGTGAATATAGGCTAACATGTCCACGTGCCCACATCTTGTCAATTAGGTAGTGTGCAGCCTTCACACATACAAGTGTGCTAACACCATAGAGTCACAGGTGATGAGCTTAGAGAGTTCCAAGGAGCGACCACATCTAGTCCCTCTCTCCACTCTCACATTCACTGACGTGCATGTAACATCCACCTTAAAAGCCCACCATGCCATTTTCAAACATGCATTCTCTCAACTCATTCTGGTTGGCAATACATGCCCAATGCTTGCTCTTTCCAAGCCATTACATTCTCAGGAATGACTTCCAGAGGATTACCTAACAATCCAGGCACAGCAGGGTGTTGAAAGCACTCCAAGACTTCAAACCTGAGTAACTAAAGGGGACCAGCCTCCTTCAATAACAGCTTTCCCAATTCCCTCCAAGTCACAAGATTAGCCAACCAACATCAATTGTCTTGTATGGATTCAGCTTCAATCAGTTCACCCTCATCCATTCCACAACAGCAGCCAGCCACTGGGAAAGCACCAAGACTGTGGGACCTGAGTCAGATGAAAAACAGAGAAAGTGCTGGGTGTCATCAGCATACTGATGACACCTGACTCCTGGGAACCAAGAGGGAGTTCCAGGACCACAGCAGGTGAGATCCCACTAGACCAGTGTGCTGCTACCTGCTAGTATGGGTGGTGCAAAGATGGATTGCTTTTGCTTTAAATTTTTACTTTTGGTTTAAATTTTCACTACAGGAGCTCAATAAAATATGCAATTTGCTAAATAAATGCAGCATTATGTGCATAGCAAAAGGTTATTTCCAGGCTCCATGTGCTGGCAGCAGGTATAAACCTAGGTGTGAACCTTTGTGGGTGAGCAGGATAGCAGGCACTGGACCACCTCCCAGAGTCATAATATTCTAGAAGAAAGAAACAGCTGGTCCAGTTTCTTCTTCCCATGAGTCACCATGGCTGTGAGTCATCATAGGAGGCAGGATACTGAGAAGGGTTGGTAGGTAGAACACAACCAGAACAAGAGTCTCCCCTTGTGTTAGGTGTGTCACACTAAACATATGAGTGGGAGCTGCCTGAACGCAAAAGAAAATAATACACACATGGGTGTGCCCATTTATTAAGCTCTGCACACTAAACGTGAATGAAGGTGCATGGACCGGTTCATTAACACCCTATATGGGCCATCTCCTGCTGGCCACTCTCAGCTGTCAGCAGTCAGGGGTTTCCTCACCCAATCAACTTAGCTGATGGCCTTTTATGGACCAATTTTTATAAATTGACGTAATTTGTTTTTTGTAACCTAATTTCATTATTGGCCTTTGCAACATCCATGCTAATGAATTTCATATATTAATTGTGTGTTGTGTAAATAAGTACTTTAACTGATTTTATTTTAAACCTGGTCCTGCTAAATTTCAGCACATGTCCCCTAGTTCTTGCATTATGAGAAATGGCAAATAGTAGTTCCATAATCAATTTTTCTGCACCATTACAATTTTATAAACCTCTACCACATCCCACCTTAGACGTCTTTTTCTTAAGCTGAAGATCTTTTGAGCCTTTCCTCATATGAAAGCCATTCCATTCCCTTGATCATCTTTGCTGTCCTTCTATGTACCTTTTCAAGTTCTACTGCGTCTTTTTTATTACACAGTAATCTGCCCCAAGCTGCTTTTTGCTAGGAGGGGCGGGATAAAAATTGGTGTAATAATAAATTAAATTAAATTAAATTAAATTACATTAAATAATTAATCTACATACAGTAATCAAGGTGTGTGTGGGCCATGAATTTATGTATTGGCATTATGTCATTTACTTTCTCTTCCATTGCTGAGTTGCTTTACACAAATGCTCTTATGGCCATATTGGGCCACTTGTTCTTACGCTGAACAATATCATGCTCTGCAAGGAGTTCCGCTGGTTTGAATGGATATTTCCACATGGTCATCGCAGGGGTGCAGAACCACCTCCCCACCAACATAGCATTGTGGGCAGATTGCCAAGCAGATTGCCTGGCCAAGGGTGGGGTTGCAGCAGACTGGTGCGCCAGGGTTGAGCTGCCTGCTCTGCTGGCAGTACTCTAGGATGTTCCAGAGCACTGCCAGTGGGGCATCCCCAGAGCAGGGACAACCTGCCTCACTTCTGCTCTGCCTTCACAGCACATCTCTGGCAGGCTGCCTTTAAATGGAAGGCCCACCTGGGGTTATGGGGTGAGGGGGGAGGCAGAGGCAGGGCAGCTGTCTGTGTGAAGACACCAATTCTGACAACCCATAGAGTTAGTTATTATTCAGTATGTAAGTTGCGCGCATATTCATGGCAAATAAGTACACAAGAGGTGCAAACAGGAGAGTATTGAATTTGCTAAAAAAAATAATATTAAAATGATTCAAGCAAATTTTCAGTTTTAAAAAGATATTTGCTGTCTATGTCACTGGCTGCAACAGACCAGCTCTTCTTCAAAATGTCTCTCATAAGGTCAACCAGTGGGAAGGTGTGATCAGCCTGATGTGTCAGAGCTGAGAAGACCTGCTAGCTCATTTTCTTTACCACCTGCCAATGTGTGGCTTATATTATTGACTAGTGCAATGACACAGCAAGGGTGTGGGTGGCAGTTCTCACGGGAATAAAAAATAAAGCAGCTCTGATCAATTGCTAACCAGCAATACTAAAAAGCAAACTGTTTTAATCATACCACATGTTTTTCACCTTGCAGGCTGCTGGATAGTCTCCTTAGCTGAAGTGCTTGCAGACATAGCATTCTGGCACCCAAACTAGTATTTGTGTGACTGTATCTCATTTCTGATATTAACATTTCATTATTGGGAGCTGAATCACCCAGGAAATTCAAGTGTGGTAAACGGTAACAACCTCCATATAGTGTACCTTTCAGTTCCTACGTTGTTTCATTACATGTTGGTATATTTCCAGTTCATATGAAATACAGTCTTGCTCATTGAGTTTACTGGACCCTTAATGATTGAATTAAGGATTCACAGATGTTCCCTTCACTCACTGCCCCTTTATAATAAGGTGGATTCACTAATGGGAAACTAGATGGAGAGGAGTAACCAGGGACCCATTCCTCATTGCTGCCAATGGGTAAAATACAGCAAACACGGGTCCTTGGATATAACTGTTTACTTGTTTAATACTAAATTGTTCTGCTGAAGGGAATGAAGCATCAAATACTAAAATATTGAACTAAGTAAGTGAACATAAAATACCAAATAAATTTAGTAACTGAATGAACAAAGTTACAAATTTCACAACGGTGATGAAGACACACATGAAAATTCATATGCGGGAACAATATTAAAACTTTGCAAATGTTTAACATTTATTTAAAAGTATATCCCACCTTTCCCTTAAGGCTGAGGGCAGGTTATAACATAAGAATAATAAAACTATATTAAAAATCTCCTAGAGCCCCCCACCACCACTCCAACTCCTATCCCCACTTGCCAAATGCTTAACCAAAAAGAAAAGTCTTATATTGCCATTAAAAACACTTAGGCTTGGGCTCTGATGAACCTCAGGAGGAAGGAAATTCCACTATACTGGGTCAGCAACCGAGAACGCCTTTCTGCATGCTCTCATTGAATGTACCTGACAGGCAGATGGTACCCACAAGATGGTGCTCCCAGCTGACTGCAGTGATCATGATGGAACATGGGGGAGGACAATCATATTCATTTCAGTCCTACAGTTTGGAAAGAAAAGATTGTGTCTAAATTGTGACTTGAGCATTTCACATAGGCAGAGGAGCAAAAGGGAGACAGTCACCTCAAGTCCTCACAGAAGCAGTGCTGGAACTGGATGTTTTCAGATCGATGGACTGCCACGGTGTTTGTAGCACCAGCCCACTACACCACCAGGTGGCCCGTCTGTCTAAACAGCCAGCCAATGCCTCCAGACAACACCATAGAGTTGTGGGTGACAGCCTAGAACATCGTGCAATCGCTGATCGCCCACAATTCTATTATGGTGGGGGGTTGCCACAGGCAGACCACAGGCCAGGGAACCTGACAGGTCCATTATATCCCAACCCAGGTGGGGCTGAGTGGGAGGACATGCGGGTGCACCCCTGGAGAAGCTCAAGGGATGGGCAGCCCCATATCTGTCTGAAAACAACCAGTTTCTGGGTGTGCAAGAGGGGAAGTGCCTGCTTACATTTCCAACCCCAGTGAAGGTCTCAGGGGAAAAGATAGGTCTCCTCCACATGAAAGATATTAGCACTGACCTCTAAGCCACTTCAGGGGTGTTGTAATTTGTGGTTGATACAAGCCGTCACTATCCAGTTCAGAGCAAATAAAAAGCAGGAAGACAATTGTGTTTCTCATAAACGATCCCAGAGTCACTGCTGACCTATAACTGTATCTTTAGCACTAAATAGTACAAACAAAATGAATGGAATACCAAATTAACTACATAAATACAAAATACTGAATAAACAAAGAAATTAAATAAGTGAACACAAAGTAACCGGTAGGGGTGTGCACCAGGGATGCATGTCCTTTTTTGTTTTCATTTTTCATTATTAAAAACTGTCATTTTCATTATCATTATTAACAAAATTTCATTTTTCGTTATCAGGGTCGTTATCAGTATCGATTTTGAGATATAATGAAGATTTTGGTTTTGGTATTGTTTCTGTTGTGGGCTACCACCAGTGGCAGAAGTGCCAGCAGACACCTGCCCCAGACTTCTCAGAAGTTGAACTCCTTCGTCCCTTTCTCATTATAATGCAGTAGTAATAAGTGCACAATGACAATATGAAAAATTACTAATATGTATGTCTAACCTACACCTAATAACCTATACTATATGCAGTATATTCCTAAGTGTCTACATCAATAAACCTCTATCTGCTATGTGTTCTAAGTATTTAACTATCCTATTCCTCTCCTATAATGCTAATATATATAATAAAAAGCCTAGTATATCTACTAATATCTATATAATATCTAATCTATCTAGCTATCCATCCATCCACAACTAATATATCTCTGTATAATATGGACAGGGGGAAACAGACAGGGGAGGTAAGGGTATAAGGAAAGGTAAGGTATAACACTGATGGCTGGGGAAGATTTTTAGTGCACGCGCCAGAGTTCTGTAAACGCAACTTGACAGAGGAAGAACTAACACAGAACAAGAGTCAAACAGTCTGCCCCTGAAACATAAAGGGTTGCCGTGTTCTCCCCAGAGTCCTCATGATTGTTCCTGGGAGGTAGGAGGCATTGAGCAATCACAGGGTGCCATTCAGCTGCCTGGGACCTGCTTGCACTGATTATTGGCCAGTGATTATATTCATCAGGTCCTTCCCCTCCCATCACAAGAGTTCAACACTGTTTCTGGCTCCAATATGTCTGCTCCCTCCTCCCCTCTCCACATTTCCCTCCCAAAATCATGTGCCAGGTAATAACAAAATCAATCACAACTTTCGCTATCGTTATTGATTTTGTTATTATTTATCTTCGTTATCTTTATTACAATAACAATAACAAAAATGAAGAATGTCATTATCATTATCAATGAAGTGCACATCCCTAGTAACTGGAACAAATATTCAGAACCACAAAAAAAGCAGGAAGCAAATCTCACTTTGCAGTCTCTGTGCTTTCAGAGGCTCTACATCCTGGAATAAAGTTATTCCTGATTTATGCTGCCAGAGTCAGGCCCTGTGAGTTTAAACTACGTTCCCCTACCTGGTATTACTTTGAGTAGGGCAAAATTTGATCCATTCACTTTATTATATTGGTCATTTAACTGCCCCTCTTATTATCTGAATCTTTCCTTCACATTTCAGTTGATTGTAGGTAATACAACTGTCAAAACTACTATTGACAGAAGTGTGTGCTCTTTGCTTCTTTTCCCAGGAATTCCTGGTGAAGGTTTCAGGGTAATCTGCAGCAAAGCAAAAATCAGTACGGTTGCTTTTAATTTTGTTCTAATTGTGAAGCATCTTGTGTGGCTTTGTAAATCTGCTGAACATTTCAACTGTCTCAATAAAAGTCTAATTTACAGGAGTCATTCTGCTACTTGCAAATGCCAATTCACCTCCAGCAGAGATCAGAATTCCATTTCAAGTGTGTTCACTCACGTTTTCTTTTTCAGTAAGAAGAGATGGCTTTGTTGTTTGCTTTTATTTGCCTGTTAGTGTAAACCAAAAAGTAAAGGCTAGCCCAGGTCAAATGTGTATTCCATTCTGGGGTGGCTTTGTTGAAGAGAACGTCTCATGAATTAGTTGAAGAAAATGTCAAGTTCAAACTGTCTATAGCATCAGAGGAGGCAGAAAAAAGATAGTTCTGCAGTTTCCAAAACAAAACAAGAACCCCAAAGTAACTCAGGCCAAGAACAGTCAGAGTAATTACTCAAGAGAGTCCTTTGCAAAGGGCTTAAGCCAGGGGTGGGAAATCTTTTGCTACCCATGGGCCACTTGGACACCAGACCAGTGCAATCTCTGTGGGATGGATAGGAGTTTGGAGTGGGATGTTCATGATGGGGGAAAGGGAGGTTTCAGCTCATGGGTCTATACCATGGATCCATCCCCTGCCCTTGAGTGCATGCCCTCATCATCACTTCCTTTTCCTGAGCTCTCTTTTTCAATGCTTAAGAGTAGGGACTAGACCCTCCTCTTCCTTACCCCTTCATGAGGTTCCCATCCTCAACACCTATCCATGGACCAGTTCCAGGAACTGGAGAGGGACCAAATAAAAACTAGCTGTAGAACAGATTTGGCTCATGAGCTGGATAGTCTCCACCCCGGGCTTCAGTCAATTACTGTTTCCCCTCAAGCTGGTCTATGCTATGAAGCTAACTGCAGGTTAATGCACCAAGAGAAGGGAACTGAAGCAAATAGTTAATTTTGAAGTGAACTTTGAATATACCAAATTTACCAAATATGGGTGGTCCAAATCAGATCAAATTTGTTGTCCCAACTGGGAAAAGTTCATTTTACAAAGTTCACAGATTTGTTTTTTGTTTGAATGGTGCTTCTTTTTTAAATTTGCAAACCATTAATTGGTTAACTTGTCACATGATGTATTGAAGTGCCAAACAAAACAAAGGATCCAAATGATATAACAACAAAGTTCCAAACTAACAAAGAAATGAAGTGCCAAAGTAACAAAGTTTCCAAAATTCACAGGAGCAACACATTCAAATTCAGAGGCTGATTTGCGTAAATAAATTTTATTCCTACATAATATGTTACAAATCCATTTAAGCCTTTGTTGCTACCAGGTGCCCCAATAACATGTGAAAGTCAAGGTTTCCTGGTATTGGGACAAACCGAAAATTAAAACTGAGAATTGTCTTCTCAATAAAGCAGCTCTTGGATTAAAATGGCTACCCTGTCAAGACCTTTGGCATGCTCAACAACAACGCAGGTCAGTTAAGACAGCCCCTTCTAGGACTGTTAACAAGTAAATTGCCCATATTAGTAAGCAAGCAGAGCAAGTTCACATGGATCTAGCGGGATTCTGTCCTGGAGGCTGCTTTGGAGAAGGCAATACTCATATATACACAGCCTCCTACTTAGCTTGTTCTTAGGGTGGAGAAGGAAGACTGTTCTACTGTCAGAGAGGGGAGGATTAACTCCTCCTCCTCGCTCTGCCTGAAGGGCATGATCCTTCTCTTTGCTTTACTCTCTAATCCATTCTGTCACATCATTAAATTCTGCAAGTGTTTTGCATGCAGCAGTGGCTCCGTACCCCTTCGTTGTCCAAGGCCACTGCTTTTCTAATTCTGGCTGTCTTTCAAGCGCACCAGCATTTTGCTGGCTAACGGGCCTCATCCATTTAAAGGATTAATACCCACAGAAACATTTCCATCACCAGCCTAGAAACATGAATTGATTTCAAGAGGGCTCTTGAGGGACAAATTGCAACTTTATCTGTTGAAGATATCATTGGAGACCTGATGGTGAGGTGGTGATAGCAGCCTGCCATGTGGAAATTACATAGCAGATGTATCACTTTCCTAGTTCTCCTGCAGAGGGGAGATTACAGAAAATATAAATATAGGTACTACTGCATAGCCCAGTGCCTGACAGGGTATATATACTACAATATTTTAACCATATACTGCCAAGAAATCATGAATGCACTCAAAGGTCTGGATATTTTTAGCTGGCTGGGTGTATTCTATGCACCTAAAAAAATCACATTATCAGGGTTCAGAATTTTACTTATCCAGATTGAGAAGCAATACATGCCCACAGACCTGGTTCTGGCAGAAAAAAAATCAATTTGACTTATCAGGAAATTCAACTTCTACAATTTCTATTCACGTAGATTCCACTGTAAGTGGTCTGAGGACATTGAGCTATGAGTGGCATTTGCTCCCAGAAGTAGTTTCATTGAGTCAACTCTTGCCTCTTCATAGCCTACATGGTTAAGGGCAGGACCCCGTTGGTGACAATAAGAAAAACACAGTGGACATGGGTTCCTTATTAAGGGGATGCATTAAACCAGTGACTCTCAGATTCTTTTCTGTGTGCCCCAATTTTGACACTAAAATATAATCCTGTGACCAGGATTCTACCACTCCCACTCGACAGCAACAGAGACATGCAAAGTGTAGCAAATTTCATGGCCTCATCAGCAAATGGCATGACGTCCCATGAGGTCCCAAACTACAGTTTGGTAACCTTAGTGTTAATTTCTAGTTGATGGTTAACAACCTGAACCTGCAAATCTTATTAGCAGTTTCCTGGAGTCAATTCTTACCAACATAAAAAAAGGTTTTAATATTGGGTCTTGTAACTATATATGAATGCCATTTTGAACTGCATTAAATCCAGGATATACAGTAAAATAGGAATGTGCAAATGCGGTTCGGATGTTCGGAGTTCGGACTGAACTTGGTCTGTTCGGACATCCGAACCGAATATCTGAACCGAACTTAAAAACGGCCGAACAGTTCGGTCATGTTCGGATGAATTCAGGGGCGGGGAAAACGTGACTTCAGGCGGGAAAAACATGACTGGAAGGGGGAGGCAACTGAGGAGCAGACTTCCTGGCACCAGGGGTGGAGACCAGGGGTTGTTTCAGGGCCAAATGATACCGATACTGAAAAAAACTTCGAATTCAGTATCGGTATCCATATCGATAGCGTTATTTTCTAATGTTCGGCCAAGTTCGGCCGAACCAAACTCCGCCGAAGTGAACAACCGAACCTGAACTCAGGTTTCGAACTGAACGACCAAACATCCGAACCGCATTCTGTTCGCACATCCCTACAGTAAAACCCATTTTGGATTATGTATAAAATGGTTGTATTATTTAACATCTATAGAGCACTTTCAGTATAGATTTCACAATTCTTGTCTAGTTCATCTTCAGAAAAATCCTGTGACACACATCATTATTATCCCCATTTTACAGATAAGGAGCTGAGACTGAGAGATAGTGACTTGCCCAAGTACACCCACTGAATGCATGGGCTAAGTCAGAATTTAAACCAAGGCTGGGGAACCTTTTCCCTCCTGGGGGCCACTTTGAAAGCTTGCACAAGCTCCGAGGGCCACACAGAAGTTGGGGAAGGGCTAGTTAAGGGATGCACTCAAGGAAAGCAGGACTGAAATCATGGATCTGTGCCATGGATCTGTCTCCTATCCTTGTTTGCATGGCCTCATCTCTGCTCCCTTCTCTTGAGCTCAGTTTTTCAGTGATTGGAGGTAAGAACTGGATCCAAGGGCCAGATCCAGGAAGTGGAAAAGGGCCACATAAAACTTGCTATGGGCCGCATTTGCCCCCCTGGGCCTGAAGTTCCCCACCTCTGACTTAAACCCTGCATACCAAAGCCCAAATCCAAGCCCTTATCCATGAGGATACACTGGCTTGCTGTTGCTATTTTCACATAACATGTGAGATCTTTGGTGAGGAGAAACTGTTTGGTACCCCCCACCCAATTTTGAGCTGAATAGAATAACCCATGTCTAAGACGTGTGACTGCCAAAAACAAATAGGTGTTACTCATGGGTTGCCATGAGCACATAACACTGGTGCTCCGTTCATTGCACTATAGTCTTCTGAACTCAATTCAAGTTGTTGGTATTGACCTTTAAAGCCCTAAACGGCTTGGGCCCTCCTTATCTGTGGAACTGCCTCACCTGGAGAGGTCCCTGCAGTCATCTACCATTCCAAGGTTATGGAACTTCCTCCCAGTGGAAGTACGCCCACTTGTCCCTGAATCTTCCCTCCTTTTGAAGACAATGGGTACTTTCAGACGTTACGGGGCCCTTTGGCCCCGTACCGTAACGAACGTCTTCGTTCCCCGCCGGGGTCACCCCTGCACGGCCCAACAGACGTGCCGGGGGGATCCCGGCGGGGAAAGTGGGAGGGGCCGGGGCCGCGCGGCGCAACGTGCGGCCGCACGGCCCCGCCCCCTCCACGCACCCCGCCGCCCGCCCTCCGAGGAGACGGGCGGGCGGCGGGGCCAATGCGGCCGCCGCGTCTGGCCGATCGTGCCACGGCCCGGGATCCCGCCGGGGATCCCGGCCCGTGGCACGCGGCCAGACGTTACTTTTTGTTCGCCACGGCCCGCGGTCCATTTGACCACGCTTCCCGGGACCTTCCCCCGGCTAGCCCGGGAAGCGTGGTTCAAATTGACCCCATCTGCAGATTCAGCGTGGCCAACATCTGGCGCACGCTGTGCAGACGTGCAGGGGCCTTTCGCCCCGCCGCGGGGTTCACCGTGGCTCAGTGTGGTTCAGCGTGATCTCGTCACGTCTGAAATCACCCATTGGCTGTTTTTACATGGATGCCACCCAGCCACCAACATCCATCAACACTCATTGGATGGGTGGGAGAGCATCTGTGTGAACGTCAATAGGTGGGTGTGCGCGCTCCTGCAACCCACCCACAAACACCCATCAACACCCACAGAGCAGCCAGGAAGGAGCTGGCATGCTCTGTGCGTGGAGGTGGGTGAAGATGGGCATTCAACACCCATGCCTCTGTGTAAATGGCAAAACACCCACACCCATGGGAAGGGTCCACTAAAACCAGCAAGACACTGCTAGAAAGGCCATGCATAAACCCACAAGCAGACACACCCACTGGGAGCAAGGGCGGCTGGTGGGTTTGGAGACTGGTGAGGCAGTGGGTGGGTTCAACCGGTGAGCATAGGGGTGGAGCCTAGCCTAGGGACAGAGCCAGGGCAACGGTAGGTGGAGCCAGGGCAATGGTAGACAGAGCCAGGGCATAACCCAGAAGCAAGGAGTTCCCAGGGTTAACACTGATTGGACATTACATTACTTAATGCTGGGAATGCTACTGTCTGAAGCACTGCCACCGGGGTGTGACAAAGGAACATAGGGTCACACATGTGTGATACTGGCCTACACGTAGACTACAAGCCTAGTAAATGTGTAAAGCAAAAGGTTCAACATGTATGTAATGTTACAATTGAGGCCTGTAAGACCCCAGTCATGTACTGTAACACTGACGAAACTCCAGGAAGTGGAGACATTTTAAAGAATGTGTATTTGGGAACCCTAGCAAAACAGAACATGATGGAGATGCAAATGGACCTTCCTTTTTGCCTGGGTTGCCTATGTGAGTAAACAGACACGCTCATGAGCAGGAAATTTCAAAGAAAGAGACCGTGAAAGGTATTTAAAGGAGAGCCATTAAGCCATCTTCGCTGCCTCTTGGAGAGAGCCACCTGGAGTAATCTCATCTGCATTCTGGATCCTGCCAGCTAGGAAGGCTGGAAGATATGCACTGAGACCAGAACTTTGTTTTCTAGAAACTCTAAGAACCAGCACCCAGTCACCTACATCTGTGACTGAGAAGGAAACAGAACTAATGGACTTTCGTAGGGTAAGATGCTTATCTAGGAACTCGACCAGTATAGATTATGAATGTGTTATATTTACCTTTAATTTCTAGTTACCACTCTAGTTACCACTCTATCTTGCTTAGGTAATCAATAAAATTACTTCTTATCTTTATGAAAAAGTGTCTGTGTCTAACATTGGAAGCATGCTGAGCAGTGAGCACCAGTGCCTAAACACTGGGGACCCCAGAGATAAAGAGTCTGTAAACGGGAAGGATTGGGCCCTTGGGTGACAAAGGGGTTGTCCCTGCTTCAGGCTTGAATCAACCAGAGAGAAAAACTGATTCAAGTGGGCTGTGAGCAAGGGAAACTGAGTCACTCAAACCCGGTAAAGTGGTGGTGCGGACCTCCAGCCCATGAATAGAGAACTCTCTTACTGGGGTCCTGTCCACTCTCCTCTCTTTTTCCCACCAGGTCCAAATTAACCATAGTAGGTTAAAAAAATAGATCACGTTGCCATCGCCTACCTTTATCATGAATCCTCGAATCCTCAACTTTCATGGCATGCTTGGCCACCGGTAGTCTTCCGGTAGGCTTTGGGACAAACCTTCCTTCTGGCTTGGAGAACTTGGGAGGACAGAGTTAGCTCCATGTTCTGGGACAAGCCGAATCAGAAGAGAATGAAAGGGAAGAGAAGGACAGGACAGAGGAGAAGTAGGAGGGAAAGGGTTTGGGTTTGGAGCACGAGAAGAGGAAGGGGGAAGAGATGGGTTCAGTGGGGAACAGGGGGAAAGGGTTTCCTTATTGTCTTCAGCCTAGGGATGGGTGAACGCGGTTTGGAAGTTCGGAGTTCAGTCCGAACTCGGCCTGTTTGGATGACCAAACCAAACTTCCAAACAGAACACTTGAACTTCCGAACAGTTCAGAAAAGTTCGGATGAGTTCGGATTTGTTCGGGGACGGGAAAAATGTGACTTTGGGTGGGAAAAACGTGACTGGAAGGGGGAAGCAGCTGAGGAGCAGACTTCCTGGCACCAGGGGTGGACACCAGGGGTGGTTTCAGAGTGAAAAATACCGATACCGAAACAATTTCGGTTTCAGTACCGATAGCACTTTTAAAAATGTTCAGTCAAATTCTGCCAAACCGAACTCCGCCAAACCGAACAGCTGAACCCGAAATCAGGTTTTGAACCGAACGACCGAACATCTGAACATCCGAACAGCGTTCTGTTCACTCATCCCTACTGTAGCCTTCTCTTCTGCCATGCTTCTACCTACTTTCTCCTCTGTTCACAAGGACAGCGAGGCGAGGTATGGAATTAAAAGTTTGTCTGTTTGACCAGCATCCCTAGTAGCTACAACACCAAATGCCTGTCCAAGCACAAAGGCCCTTTTTAATATAAGTTTTACCCCTTTCATGGCTCCATTGCAAGCAACCCAGGTCCATCCAGGCCAGCATCTCTAGTAGCTACACACCACCAAATGCCTGCCCAAGAACACAGGCCCCTTTTCATTTAAAGTCTGTCCCCTTTTGGGGATGCATTGCAAGCAATCCAGGCCCATCCAGGCCAGCATCCCTAGTAGCTACATACCACCAAATGCTTGTCCAAGCACACAGGGCCTTTTAAAAAAAGGTTTTCCCACTTTTGGGGCCCTCCAGTCCACCCCCAGCCCCATTGTCCAGGCAGACTTCCCACGCCCCTCCCACTCCTCTTCCCCATGTCTCTCAGTGCACAACTCCCCCCACTTAAAGTTGTCATAGACTCAAATTTTTAGAAGGCACGTATGAGATATACAGGTTGCAGGGCTGCATTGGTTCCAATACAGCCCTGCAACCTGTATATCTCATAAGTGCCCTCTTACAATTTGCATCTATGGCAACCCTACCCATACTCCATTGCCCAGCCAGACTCCCTGATTCCCCCCACTCCCCCAGTGCACCCCACTCCACACCACCCCAACACACACAAGCAACAATTACAATTCATAATTAAAACATACTATAACTCACAATTTATAAATTAATTTAAAATATCCTAAAAATACAAAAAATATACTTAAAGGGCAGAACCAATCTGTATGTAATTACCATATGTGATATATCATCCCATAATAATTACTATTATAACATCCCCCCCTCCTCCCAAGACAAGTCCCCCAGCTCCCGGGTCCCCCCCAAAAAGCAAAGCCCAAGCCCCAGCCAGGTCCCCAATATACTTACCACCAGCAGGACTGAGCCCACAAGGCAGACTGAGCTCAGCAGCATCTCCTCTCCACTCGATGACAAGATGCTGGGCTTGCCTTGAATGATGATGGACCCACTTGGCAGTGGCACACTAGTACTACCGAACTAACTTGCTTCCTTGAGATGATTATTATAAAATATTATCTAAATAAATCTAAACTAATTGATCCTGGACCTGAATCAATGGAAAAAGATTCAGTCTGATCTGACCATGGATGGCCAACAGCAAACTCACTCTCTCTCAAGAACCAACTGAGTCAGAGTCAGAAAGAGAGATAAAATGGTGCCTGCCTGGTGGAATCACCTTTATATGCTCTCTCTGCAGCAGGCTGCCCCCACTCTCTCACACCACATGAGAGAGAAAAAAGCCCATACTCAGAGACGTTTAAAAGTTAACACTAACAGTCAGTCACACAAGCACTCGCCACTCCCCCCCCTTACTGTTCCACCGGCCAATCACACACAACATCACACACACACTCACATCATGTATTGCTCTCTCCCCCCCACCAGGGCATCAAGGGATATAGCCCATATACATTGCTGCGCTGCCGGTTTCCTCGCAGTAGACTTCAATGAAACAGTGTCCCCAGTGATCCTGGCAATCTGTTGTTGATTTCTCTGAACACGCACTGGACGGCTCTCTCTAGCTGCCCAATGCACATTCTGAGAAGTTTTGTCCCTTGCAGGGCTCCATCTCCTCTAGACTCTCCAGTCCATCTGTCCTCCTGTTGCTGAGACTCCCTCCTCCCCCCACGGCCCCGCCTCCCCCTTGCGACCTCCTGGCCATGACATCAGCATTCTAATGATGATTGAGCATGTGCAGAGCAAAGCAGCATGCTTTCACATGTGCAATCATCAACCCAGAAGTTCGGAGCGCCGGAGAAGCTGACACAGCTGTGCCGGGGCTCTACTGCTGGAACTACAGTGTGAAGATTAAGAAGTTTAGAGAACTGGACTAGTGGTATGGAACTTATTTTTTAAAACTTGGGGGCATGGAGGCCAGTAGGGGCAGTGCCCCTAATTCCCTGGGGCTGGCACCGCGCCTAACTGGGAGACATGCTGAATGCCCGCCCGGGAGCCATTGAAGAAGAAATGAGACAGGACATAGATGTGCCGGCTCCCAACATGTCAGGCAGAAAAGCCCAGGAGAAAATGAAGGGAGCCAGCGCTATGACACATGTGGGAAAGAGTAGGGTATGCAGAAGGATCCCAGGACAGCCAGGAGAGGGGGTCCGGGCCAACTGCACCGGAGGGGGTGAGGAGCAGGACAGCTACTGACAGCACACCCTTCCCAACACAGGGAAAGGGGCGCAACGTAGCTCCAGCACCACACACATCTCCACCCCAAACCATGATCATGGGGCATAGGGAGGAAAACACTTTGGAGAGTGAGGTAAGTGCGAGGGTACCCACCCACCCAGGGAGGAGGTGGAGGGCACTAACAAGCACTGAGCACACACTGGGGAAACCCCAGGCAGGCAGCTGACAGCCACACCAATCCCCCTCCACAGGACAGCACCCAGACCCTGGCGCACAGCACAACCAGGGAAACTGCCAAGGAGGGCCACCGCCTCTGTGACAGTCAGGTAAAACAGTGAGACACACACACACCCGGGAGATGGTAGGCTAAGGAACATCCCACAGAAGCAACAGGGATGCAGCAGGACAACAGCTCACCCCCATGCATTCCCCCAACAGGAGACCAACTACCACAACAGCCACCGGGCAGACCCCAAGCCAACAAGCTGGACGGCCTCTTATACGTGGTACCCAAAAGGGGGAACCCTGGTCCAGGCAAAAGACCCAGGACTTAATCCGCATGTGGGCGGCCGAAAAGGTCCAGTACAACCTGATGCGCAGCTACAAGACCAAACAGGTGTATGAAGCCATCGCCCAGGAGATGAAGTGACTGGGGTACAATATGGATGTCACTCAATGCATGCAGCAGGCAAAGGACTTGAGGTCCAGATATTAACATATCAAGGACAACGATCTCAAGACCGGCCATTCCACACGCACAATGGAGTTCCAGGACTAGCTGGATAGGTTCCTCTGCATGGACGGGGACATTGTGGCCTCCCGCAGCACCACCTTCACCAGGGGCAGAAAGGAGACAAAAACAATACACTTCTAGCTTGGACCACTGGAGCAGGGGGATCCCTCAGTGCCGGTGAGGCTGAACAGGATGCAGGAGGGGACAACCCCATCCTACTGGTGGAGGAGGCATCCCTGGAAACAGAAATGGGAAACATCAGCCACAACGTGCGTCCCCAAAACCTACAGGGTCAGAAACCACAGAGACAGGGGGTGCACGTGGAGCAGATCAACTACAGGGATGCCCCCCAGAACATGGAGGAATACAATCCAGGTAAGAGAATGACCATAGGGAAGGGGGGGAGGGGCCCGGCCAGCAATTGCCAGGGCCCCCCCCCAACTGACAGATTGCATTTGCTCACACAGCTCAAGGGGACCTGGAGTGGCAGCCCTGGAGGAGGACATGGATGAACCGGAGGCCATCTCAGGGCCTGGCGACCAGGAGACCGATGGTAGGTACACACAGACAAGGGCACAGTGGCAGAAGGCGGTGGGGTGACACAAGGTGGACAGGGTCACAGCAGCACTACCTGCCCCTTCCCCATCCAAGGGCAAACAAGGGATGGGCTAGGGGACAGGCAACACCACAGGGCAATGGGTGGAGACAGCACAGAGGATGGGGGGGTGGGAACACAGACACAGAGGAGGGACAGGGGGATGAGGCCATGGCGGGGACAGGAGACAAATGCACGCAGGGATCAGGGGAGCAGAAATGGGGCCATTGCCATATACTGAAGCGGACTTGGAAGCAAAGGGGGAGAATGCCAATAGAGCCAAGGCCATAGAGGGAGCAACGTGTGTGTGTGTGAATATGCCAGTGCAGCCGCAGGAGCCAGAACAGATTAATAGGGAGCATGTGCCCATCCCCAAGTTAAACACAGGTACCCTTGCTGTTCATAGATGAGCAGCCTGGTTCATCCAGGGGTGCTGCTGCCAGGAGTGCAGAGAGAAATCGGGAGATGCGGGCCCACAACCGGCAGAGGACGAAGGACGTAGGGAGGGAACTGCTGGCAGAGACCAAGCAGTTGGCAGATGCACAGAGCCGGGAGCAGGCCATTAACAGGGAGGTACAGCTAGGGGAGTGGGAATGGGACCAGGAACAAATGGCTGCAATGCTCACTCAGTCCCATACAGAGCACCTGTGGGACAGGCGCCAAGCTGCCATCCTCCTTGGTGAGCAGTACCTCAACAGGCAGGAGAGGGAAAGATCTCATGTCACGCTGAAGGGAACCACCACAAGGAGGCCTTGCGGTGTGTACCCCAGCATGATACAGTCCCACCAGGCAGCACAACAACACCATGGCGCCCTCCCACAGGTGCAAGTGCCCCCTCCCCAGCTTGTCTGACAACCTTGGTTTCCCCAGAAGCAACAGTACCCTGGCCTAGGCCACATGGGCCCCCTTCCCCCATTCCCCCCCAGGCCTACAACACTAAGGGGAGTCCCCCAGCCAGCCATCCCCATTCCAGGTTCCCCTCCAGCACCCTCCATGACCCCCCCNAGACAAAAACAATACACTTCTAGCTTGGACCACTGGAGCAGGGGGATCCCTCAGTGCCGGTGAGGCTGAACAGGATGCAGGAGGGGACAACCCCATCCTACTGGTGGAGGAGGCATCCCTGGAAACAGAAATGGGAAACATCAGCCACAACGTGCGTCCCCAAAACCTACAGGGTCAGAAACCACAGAGACAGGGGGTGCACGTGGAGCAGATCAACTACAGGGATGCCCCCCAGAACATGGAGGAATACAATCCAGGTAAGAGAATGACCATAGGGAAGGGGGGGAGGGGCCCGGCCAGCAATTGCCAGGGCCCCCCCCCAACTGACAGATTGCATTTGCTCACACAGCTCAAGGGGACCTGGAGTGGCAGCCCTGGAGGAGGACATGGATGAACCGGAGGCCATCTCAGGGCCTGGCGACCAGGAGACCGATGGTAGGTACACACAGACAAGGGCACAGTGGCAGAAGGCGGTGGGGTGACACAAGGTGGACAGGGTCACAGCAGCACTACCTGCCCCTTCCCCATCCAAGGGCAAACAAGGGATGGGCTAGGGGACAGGCAACACCACAGGGCAATGGGTGGAGACAGCACAGAGGATGGGGGGGTGGGAACACAGACACAGAGGAGGGACAGGGGGATGAGGCCATGGCGGGGACAGGAGACAAATGCACGCAGGGATCAGGGGAGCAGAAATGGGGCCATTGCCATATACTGAAGCGGACTTGGAAGCAAAGGGGGAGAATGCCAATAGAGCCAAGGCCATAGAGGGAGCAACGTGTGTGTGTGTGAATATGCCAGTGCAGCCGCAGGAGCCAGAACAGATTAATAGGGAGCATGTGCCCATCCCCAAGTTAAACACAGGTACCCTTGCTGTTCATAGATGAGCAGCCTGGTTCATCCAGGGGTGCTGCTGCCAGGAGTGCAGAGAGAAATCGGGAGATGCGGGCCCACAACCGGCAGAGGACGAAGGACGTAGGGAGGGAACTGCTGGCAGAGACCAAGCAGTTGGCAGATGCACAGAGCCGGGAGCAGGCCATTAACAGGGAGGTACAGCTAGGGGAGTGGGAATGGGACCAGGAACAAATGGCTGCAATGCTCACTCAGTCCCATACAGAGCACCTGTGGGACAGGCGCCAAGCTGCCATCCTCCTTGGTGAGCAGTACCTCAACAGGCAGGAGAGGGAAAGATCTCATGTCACGCTGAAGGGAACCACCACAAGGAGGCCTTGCGGTGTGTACCCCAGCATGATACAGTCCCACCAGGCAGCACAACAACACCATGGCGCCCTCCCACAGGTGCAAGTGCCCCCCCCCCAGACCCCCAGCCACCCCAGATCATCCCTGCAACCCCAGCGACCTAACCACCAAGGCAGGCCACCCCACATGCACAGGTAAGCACAGGGAACAGGTGGTAGCCAAACAACATGGGGGGAGAGGGGAACATGGGCAACAGTACCCACCTGGCCATGGGGATGGGCTGTGATGTAGTACGGGTGGTGGTGATGGACACAGGAAGACCAGGTACAGGAGCAGCAGAATGGTGCGAACAGGGAATGGGAACCCGCCACCTTTAATGCTAAGTGTCACATCCACAGGACCCAACACCAGAACCAGCAGTGGAGCAGTCAGTGGAGGAAGGAGAGCCCAGGCTAGGCAGCCAATGGTCTCAGCAGGCAGCAGCAGCCAAGGCCCTTAGAGAGCCATCCCCTGGTGGTGCCATACAGAAGGGATGGGGAAGGCCCTGAAAGAAATGACCCCCACCCCCTGTAAATAGTCCCTAAATAAATACTCTTAACCGAACATACCTGTCTGTCCTGGAGTCTGTACAGGGGGATGCAAGTGACGTGAGGGAGCCAGAAGCAAGCCACAAAGGTGGCCACTGCCAAGGAACTGGGGGCTAACAGCTGCAGGGCAGACAGGCCCGGCAGCTCACATGTGTGCCCTATCAGACCAGTGCAACCCACAGGGCACAGATCAAGGGGCCAGGACTGCGAGACACAGGAATGAATGGAGGGGAGGGATGGAACTGCACCCTGCAAACCAGCATGGAGGGGATGGAAAGGTGCACGGTAACAGGGATCTCGGGTGACAGCGTCAGACATCATACCATCCCATCCTCACCAACATGTGGTGGAAATGGTGAGGGACGACCAGGGAACCCAGGGCTAAGACCACCGTGCACACGACAGTCATCCATCTCCTCCAGGACAGGTCAGGGCACACAACAGGGTGCCATACCACACGTTCACTGTGTGGTTGGAAATGGTGTGCGAGAGCACACACACACCACCATGACCAACAGGGCTCCAGTACATTTTTAAACATTTATTTATTTATTTAAAACTTATATCCCGCCCCTCCTGCCCAAAGGCAGCTCAGGGCAGCAAACTACACACGCACAAAAAATATTCAACAATAAAACATTTAAAAATAAATCTACAAATTTTAAAACAAGTCATAAAAACTCACCCTTCCTCCCAAACCCTACCTCCACACCCACCCCCTCGCCAAAGGCCTGGCGGAACAGCCAGGTCTTACACAAGCGTCGAAACGACAGGAAGGTGAGGGCCAACCGAGCCTCCTCTGGGAGTGAATTCCACAGCACAGGGGCAGCCACCGAAAAAGATCTCACATCAGTGGCCACCCATCTCACCCGGGGAACCTCCAAAAAGGCCCCCACGGACGATCTCAGGGGTCGCACGGTCACATGGGGAGTGAGACAATCCTGCAGATAGGCATTTCCCAGGCCAAAACCAGCACCTTGAACCTAGCCCAGTGCTTTATAGGCAGTCACTGTAGAGCCCAGAGCACAGGTGTCATGTGCTCCCTGTGGCCCGCCCCAGTAAGGAGACAGGCCACGACATTCTGCACCAGCTGCAGTCTCCGGACCAGCTTCTCGGGCAGCCCCATGTAGAGCGCATTGCAGTAATCCAGCCTCAAGATGATGAAGGCATGGATGACAGTGGCGAGGTCAGACTACCCCCGCCCCCCACAAGAGGAGATTCAACCACTCCCAGGCCCCCAAGGCCCTCACCCACCAACATCACCTCTGTCTTGTCAGGATTCAGCTGCAGATGGCTCAACCTCATCCAAGCCCCCACAGCCGACAGGCACTGGGAAAATAAAGAGACTGCATGGCCTGGGTCGATGGAAAAAGAGAGGTAGAGCTGAGTGTCATCAGCATACTGATGACACTTCATGCCCTGAAACCCTCTCATGATTTCCCCTAACGGCTGCATATAGATGTTAAACAAGAGGGGGGACAGAATGACACCCTGCGGGATTCCACACATGAAGTCCCAGGGGGAAGACATACACTCCCCCAAGACCACCTGGTGAGTTCTCCCATCCTGGAAAGAATGAAACCAGTCAACCAAGGCCTCCAATGCAGTCTCCGTACCATACCCAGGCCGAAACCCGGACTGAGAGGGGTCAAGGAAACTGGTGCGGTCCAGATGTTCTTGGAGCTGCCATGCCACAGTCCATTCAATAACCTTCCCTAAAAAGGGAAGGTTAGAGACCGACCGATAACTGGCAGGAGCATCAGCGTCAAGAGATGGTTTCTTGAGCAGGGGTCTAGCCACATCCTCCTTCAGGCATTCAGGCACCCTGCCCTCCCGAATGGAGGCACTAACCACCCCAGCCAGCAACGGCCGTAATGTCTCCTGGCTAGCTTTCACCAGCCAGGACGGGCATGGATCTTGCTCACAAGTAGTGGCATGAACAGATCCCAACAAGGACTCCACATTGGCAAGTGCCACCATCTGAAACTGATCCCACAAAACAGGACAGGACGGGGCATCCATAGCCCCAAGATGATCCTCTGCAATAACTGCAGAACCGAAATTGTGGCGGACATGAGAGGTCTTATCTACAAAGCACCTGATAAACTGGTCACAGCGGTCACTGGATTGCTCCAGGTCCAGGCGGAGACAGTCAGGACTGACCAATCCTTTCACCACCCTAAAAAGCTTCGCTGGACGTGACACTGCAGATGCAATAAGGGCAGCAAAGAACTGCTTCTTTGCTGCCTGCACCACCACAGCATAGGCCTATAAACTGCTCTTATGCTGCAATCGATCATACTGGTCGCGAGTCATGTACAGGTCATGTCCAGTCATGGAACAAGCCATGTCCTGGATTGTTGGGTCAGGGAGGAGTGCTCGGTGTGTGCCATCATGCTGCTGAAAACCCTGTGACAGAGCAGCGATGGCCAGCTGTTGGTGAGAGACCCCCTTTCCGTGGGTGATGGCTTCAATCTCCTGTCCCATTACATGTGGCTGTTGGGGCACCCCTTTGGGTGTCTGACATGCCAGAGAGCTGGCATTCATACCCCTATGCCGATCTGACCGTGGACCCCCGTCTGCCATTGTACCGCCATGGGCTCCCTGCTTAATGGTCAGCTGCTGCATTGCAGCCGGTTTGTGTCTGTTGGGAAGCATCTCTCCTCCCTGTGACCTCCGATCCTCGCTCCACTGTGTGCTTTAGCGCCTGGTACCATCACCTCAGCTGTCCTATTCCTGGCATGTTGTTTGGGGGTTTTGAGGGTTCTGTAGGTGATGGTCCTTGCAGGGAGGGGGGGTTGGTGTGGTCCCCACCCATTTTGGGACTCGCCTGTTCTTCCCGGTGACTTTGCTCGCTCCTGGCCCCCCTTCCCCAGTTGGGGTCCCCTTTCTTCTTCATCCTGCTGGGTTTCCCTGTGTGCTTGTGTGCACTGTGGTGTGCAGGTGTGGTCTGGGTTCTGAGGGGTTTGCCAGGAGCTGCTTCTTTGTATCTCTTGACATTCCAGCCCACTCTGCCCCCGCCCACTCAGAGTCTGGCAGTGTAGGAGCGGAGCCATGTGCCACAGCTTTGTTTGCCCTCACTCAGCCATGTTGTAACATCCCTGAGTTGGGCATCGTTTCCCTCCATTCGGTGTATGGGAGGTCCGTGTAAACATTATGGGTGTTTGCTTGGTGTGGCCCTGGGTGAGTGTGTGCCCGGTGGGTGGGTGCCGGCCCCTCTCCTTCTTTCCCACAACCCCCTGCAGTGTTGTCTGTGTAAACATCTCCCTGCTCGGAGCCAATGGGTGTTTGGTGGGTGTGCTCACCCACCCACCGGGTCCGCAGCGGCGTCCAGGTAAAAATGGCCAATGTAAGACCTGGCTGTTTCGCCAGGTATTTGGTGAGGGAGAGGGAGTAAGTGGGTGTGGGGAGGATATATACAGGATATACGCCGTATAAATCAATCAATCAATCAATCAATCAATCAATATTTTTTAAATGGAAAGGGTTTGGTTTTTAATGATTTTTATTAATGTATTATTAATTAGTATTATTATTTTATTATTATACTTCCACATCATTTATTTATTTATTTATTTATATTTATAATAATACTTCTATACCACCTCTTCCTGCCAGATGGCATAGGCATAAAGGTTATCATGGCATAAAGGTTTTGGCTACAAATATGGGTGCTGTTTAACTGAAACAATTAACAGCCCATTGTAAAACCTATACAGAAGAACTGTTGGAATATAATTTCCTTTGGATTTTTTAGCTATTCAGGACCTGTACACAGTTCTTGCACAGTCCAAAGCTCATGTCTGCACATGTCATTCACATTCTTTTTGATAGTGACAGACATTTTAACAAAGCGGGAAAGAGACTTAGCAGGGGTGGGGTTTGGGAGAGTGCAGCCAAGTAGCAACATTGTGCATTGCTAAAATACTGATGTAACTAGCAGTGATAGCCTGATAGGCAAAGATCAAAAGGTGTAAGTCACAGGAACATAGAATTTGTCACACCTGATCAGGTCTGTCATTTTGACATTTTCTCCCTGCTTTGATGATGTCCACCCTGAAACTTCAGAAGAAGGTGAAAAAAACCAATAATCCTTTTAGACTCTTGTGAACTCCTATTCATGGAGGGATGTGCTTCTCTTTTTCCCCATGGGTTATCAGAAAAAAACCTGGAGCATGACAGTGGATATCCGTACCATATCTTTAGCTTGAGATTCCAAGTTTGGATGTCAGTGTTCAGAACCCAGGTTTTGGTCCAACCACATTGTTATAGGCAGTACTGTAACATGGAATTCTGTAGGAGGCAGAAAGTCCCCATCTCTTGACTCCAGAGGTCCTTAATCCCCAAGTCTCAAAGTTCTGAGAAAGGACCCCAGAACTTCAGAACTTGGCAAACCTCGGCTGAGTGCAGGGAAGGGGGCCAGAGGACAGGGAAGCAGGGGACAGTGGCCAGTGCTAGGCCCCTGCTCCCCCTTCCCTGCCCCCAATGGCTTGGGAGGGAATAGGTGAAAAGGGTTCAGGGAAGGCGGGTGGAGGTGGTCTATTGGGTGGTCTAGCGGGGAATCAGGAGTAGGGTGCTTAGGAGGGGCAGGGGCCTAGCAGCAGGGTCAAGGGATGGTTACTTACCTTCTGGACTTACTTACCTTCTGGAGGGGTCCTGCATGCTTTTTGGTTTCCCTTCCCATCCTGCACGTCTGTTTTTACCCATTGGGTTTGCATGTGGTGTGGATGCCCCCTGGCCTTGTCATAGCTATGGCAAAGATTGTAGGTTATAGGTAGAAGCAG
>QEPC01010387.1:11488-31856 GCA_003113815.1 Sphenodon punctatus | reverse complement strand
TGGCTAGCTCAGAAGGTGTTGGATGGGAGGCAGGGCAAAGAGTTTTGTTACGCCGCTCCCGCCTTACCACAAGGCCCGATTGGTTCTGTGCAGCCTAGCCCCTGGCCAATCGCAGACTGTGAAGCCAGTGTTCAGTTGAAAAGGAAAGGTGATCTGGTAGGCTGGCTGCTACTCCAAGCCTCTCCACCCCCCAGTACCAGGAAGTTTGCTTCACAGCTGCCTCCCGTCATGTTTTCCCCGCCTAAATTCAACCGAACATTGCCAAACACGAACGAACTGTTCGGTCGGTTTGTCGTTCGGTTAGAGTTCAGTTCGGCCGGTTCGGGTTCGGTTCGGAAGTTCGGCTCAGTCGACCGAACAGGCCGAGTTAGGGCTGAAATCCGAACTTCCAAACCACGTTTGCCCATCCCTAGGAATCGGGCGGGCACCCCCGGGGGCCAAGAGCCGAGCCTAAGTTCTTCTGAAGAAGTGGAAGCATTTAAGAGTCCTCTTCTTTATCCTGCAAAGAGGCTGGATATGCAACAGCAATTGGAACTGCGTACCCCAAGCCTAGTTCCCATACAAGTTCTTTCTCCTGTGAGCTCCCAGAACAGTAGCCATCTGGTTTAGAACTGGGAATTGAACTGCAGAGAGGCCAAAGGACTTCCAAACCAGGAATTAGAACTGGGGTCTCTTGACTCCTGTCCTGTCCTACAAATGAGCAATGCTGCTGCCCACCCAAAGGCTGTGCTGAAAGCAGATGTTCTGCTGGGCTCCCCGTCTCTGTTTGAAGGCCATGACAACATGCGCAAACCCACTTTGGGCACTGGCAGGCACTATTGTAGCCCTGTCACTCCTGCCATGACGGTGACTAGAACTGGAGAACCCAGCATAGAGCGAGCAGAACTGGAGGCCTGCCAGCCTGCAATGCCCAGCCAAGTAGGGGTGCTGGTACCTGCTGGTGTGCTGGTACGTGCCCATACATCACTGTGAGCTGCGGATGAGAACAACTGGTTTGACAACATGCAAAGGCTGATTGCTTTCCATTTCAACTTTTACTTGGCTTTCAGTTTTCACTATAGGTGCTCAATAAAGTATGCAATTTGCTTAATAAACTCAGCATTCTGTGCAGAGCAAAAGTTTATTTCCAGCTGCCAAGTGCTGGCAGGTGTAAATCCAGTGTATATGCACCTCCATGGATGGGCAGGAATATCAGACGCTGGGCCGTCTCCCAGAGTCATAATAACCCAGAAGAAAGAAACATTTGGGGCAGCTTCTTGTTCCCGTAGTTTGCTGCAGCTGTGAGTCATGACAGGGGGATGGAATACTAGAAAGCAGGGATGGGGTTGGTGGCAGGGAAGAACCCCTGCCCATGTATTTGGCTTGTCAAACTAAATCTGTGAGTGGGGGCTGAGTAGGGGCTGCTGGAATGCACAAAAGATTCACAGGAGGGTTGCCCATTTATTAAGCTCTACACACTAAACAGACGAGTGGGGGATTGTGACACACATGGGCTGGCCCTTTAAGAGCAGTCCTCAGATCACTGAAATGCAGCCCCTTAACAGGGGTATATAAGAAATCCTAGCCTAGCTGGATTCAGTTCAGCTAGGGCAGGCAATGAGTGCAGATGGCTGGTTGCTACTCTCCCTCACTTTCCCATACACTCCATGCTGGCAAAAGTTCTGAAGACAAGTTCCTGGAGAAGCAGCTACCTAAGGGAGTGAGGAAGGGAGTCTGCAAGATGCCTAACCCAAGGCCCGGGAGTGGGGGAGCTAGGAACCAGCTGGGACCCAAAGGAAGGGTCAGGAAGCCAGATGAACCCTGCAAACTGTGTATCCTGTATGAGCCCTGCATGTATCTACATGGGTGGCAGCAATAAACTGCACTGTTAATCTGTGATGGAAGCCTATAGCCCATTTTTTTGGGAGAGTGCTGACTGCCAAAAGAGTGGGGCGGCCCAGATCCTGCAAGGAACTACACCGAACACAAGGGCATTGCCCACAGGGCTGAATAGACTGAACCTGGACTCCAGTGGGCTATCATCTTGTTTATTAACACCCAAAATGGAGATCCTACAACTAATCTGTGTTTAAACTAGACTAGTGCCCAAGGAATAGATGCTATGCTAATATGGTCACAACAAACTATAATTGTAGTGGGGTTGCAAAGGCCAAAGTTATTAAGCTCTGCTTACAAATTTCTATTGCAGCTTTAGCAACTGACAGATTGTGCTACATTAATCTTGATTTGGGGGATGGACAAAGCCAAAACTGTTTGAAATAATAAGAGCTAACAGTGCCAGAAAGCAACAATACTAAAAATCAACAGAGCATCCTCTAAGCTAAATGCTAACTGATGAGGATTATTCCTGCGCTGTCAACTGTCATTCATTTCTGGACCTTGTTCACTTTCACTTCACAAAGGCAGTGATTAAAAAGGGGCAGGCTGACCCCTTCCATCAAGATGGAAACCTTTCTGACCTACAAGGCTTCTAAGGTTTTCTTTCCAGTTTGGCTGAAAAGGAGGTCTGTAAAATATTCCAGATTCAGAGGAGTTTGGGATTTAATGACTCCTAACCTATTGCCCCCAATATGGATTTTACAAATGCTCATAACGCAGAGTGCCAAGTCAATTGCTGTCCACAGCAATGGGATTTTTTTTTTTCTTTCCTGCACCTCACTCTAAGAGCACAGGAATGAGAGTTTTAAATGAAAAGATTTTTGTTCCCTTTTATTTATCAGGCAATCTTAAAACGCTGACAATAAAGTACTGTATAGATAAAAAAGAATTCAAGGTGAAATTCTGGTTTTCACAGTCTGCCTTTGCCCTTTAAACAATTCGTTCTTCAAGCCAGCAAAGGAGTAATGCATGTCCGTCCACCTGGCCCCAGAAAAACTCAGCAGAGGCCCTTTTCAAACAGGCGCAGGTGCATGGGGGAGATGAGTGGGAAGTGCAGTGTGGTGGGTGGGCAGTGCATGGGGGTCCATTTCCAAAAAAAACCACCCACCTCTACCAATCTCCATGCACAGAGCATCCGGCATTGGCACCCATTGCTCCATGTGTGGGTGATGGGTGGAGGTGGGTGGAGCATGGCCGCACACCACCCACCGGCCGTGGCGTTTGCACGGACACCGACCTGCCCCCCCCCACCATGGCATTCAAATGGATGCCCAATCACCCACCCACATGGGGGGTGGGCGTCCATTTGAAAAGGGTCAGTGACAGCAGGACTTGAACCCATGTGTCTCAAAACACAAAGTAGCAGCCTAACCACGTGACGATCTTTGCTTGGGCATAACAGATTTAAGATCACAATCCTATTTCAATGGGACTACTCCAGATTAAGTCTATGAAGTAGGGATGTGCAAACAGAATGGGGTTCGGATGTTTGGCCATTCAGCCAAAAAACTTAGTTCAGGTTCATGGGTTCGGTCCCACGGAATTCGCCCCCGCAAACATTCAGAATATTCAGCTGCCTGGAGTCTTGGGCACTTCAGGGGTGTCCGTGGGGGCATGGCAGGCCGTCGTAGACACAGCAGCAGCAGCAGAGACTGGAAAGGCTTGGGGCTTGGCACCCTGGGTTGCCTGGGCAGGCAGGCTTGGCACTTGGCCCCTGGGGGTGCCCGTGGGGGCATGACTGACCATCTGAGACCCAGCGGCAGCAGCAGCAGTAGAGGCCAGGAATGCTTGGGGCTTGGTGGCTGGCCTGGCACCCCTGCTTGTTTGGACATTGCAGGCTGCCAGGCATTGGCAGAGCAGTGGTAGAGGCCCGGCCAGGGCTTAGTGGCTGGCACCCCTACTCGGCTGGGCACTGCATGCTGCCAGGCAATGGCAGAGCAGCAGCAGAGGCCTGGCTAGTGCTTGGTGACTGGCACCCCTACTTGGCCGGGTGTTACAGGCTGCCAGGCATCGGTGGAGCAGTGGCAGAGGCCCGGACAGGTCTTGGTGGCTGGCACCCCTACTTGACCAGGTGTTGCAGGCTTCCAAGTATCAGTGGCACCTGACTCAGGGTGGGGCACAAGGGCAGCTTAAACTGGGGGCCCAGGAAGCCAATCAGGTGCCTAAACCCCATGTCTCTGACCACCGAGAAGGGCTGCCCATTGAGTGCAATCATTCCCCCCAACATGCACGAGGCTTTCAGTTGAAAGCCACGCCGCCCTCCACGTCTTTCAGCTGCCAATGGACTTGGCAGCTGCCCCCACCCCAGCTCCTCCATGGTGCACTGACGCTTTTGGGCCTCAATTGGCTGCTGCTGCTGCTACTGCTGGTCCTCTCCTTTCTGCCATTGCCCAGGGATCGGGTCCTGCCTCCAGCAGCTGGGGTGGGATCCATACATCTGGGGATCACATGAATAATGGGGACATTGGTGGTGCTCCCCATTCTCAGCCTTGATTCAGCTGGTGGACTTTTAGGTTGGGGTGGTGATGGCTGGGGCCAGCAGTGGGAAGGGCAAATATTAAAATTTCACACTTACATTAACAATAGAATAGAACACATAATGATTTTTTTAAAGGCATGCAGAATGAAAAACTACACAATGGTGGTGGCACGCAATAGCTCTGTGTGATAAAAAATCAAAAAGGGGAAAACAGCATTTGGTCCTGTAGATCAGATGCTTGGGGAGGGGGGGATTGGCAGCTCAAGGCTTCAAGTCTGTTTTAAATAATTATGTGTGTGCTTGATTTGTTTCACTTTTAAAAATTGCTATTTTAAAAAGAAGAATCCACTCAGGAGAGAAACCCTGAATATGCAATTCTAGGGATGTGAGGAAAGCTTTGGGACACTCAATATACATCAGAGTATTCACACAGGGGAGAACCTTTACTTGTATCCTGGTTTAGAAATGCTACAGGGTGAGCTCAGCTCTCAGTACACACCAGCGAATTCACTCTACCAGGGAAAGGCCCTATAAATGCCTAACTGTATGGAAAGCTTTAGTTTGAACTTCAGTCTTAGTATGCATGACAGAACCTAAACCATTCCATCTTTCCCACCCCACCTCAGCTGCATTGGGAGGGAGGAGGGCATAATTAGAAGAGGTATCATGGGGCAGAATACTTTAGCAAAATGTATCATAAACCAAAAGCTTAGCTACTAAGACACACTGATGGTGCTGCTTTTCTAATCCTTCACCTCAGACCATCCCCTACCATCTTTCTCTCCTTCCCTTCCCTATTCGCAAAGGGAAAGAGAATAAAACTGAGGATGTCATCATGCCTCTATAGAAATCAATGGTGCAACCACACCTGGAATATTGTGTGCAGTTCTGGTCGCCCCATCTCAAAAAAGTCATAGCTGAACTAGAAAAAGTACAGAGAAGGGCAATGAGAATGATAAATGGTATGGAACGGCTTCCATACAAAGAGAGGCTTGACAAGCTGTGTCTCTTCAGTTTAGAGAAGAGAAGACTGAGAGGGGACATGATAGAAGTTTATAAAATCTTGAGTAGTGTGGAATGAGTAGATAGGTAATGGTTATTTACCCACTAAAATAGTACTAGAGCTAGGGGACACTCCATAAAACCAGCTTCCGTCAGATTTAAAACAAGTAAAAGGAAGTACTTTTACACTCAACACATAATTAACTTATGGAATTTGTTACCACAGGACGTTGTCAAGACCAGTAGTATAGCTGGGCTTTAAAAAGGCCTGGATAAGTTCTTGGAGAGTAGGTCCATTAATTACTATTAACCAAGTAGCTTATGGGATTAACTTCTTACTGTCGGGAGCTGGGAGTGAACAATGGGGAATGGTGACTGCTGGTTCTTCTCCTATGCAATCAAGATTGGCCACTGTCAGAGGACAGGATGCTGGACTTGATGGACTTGGTCTGACTCAGCATGGCACTTCTTATGTTCTTACACCAGGGGTAGGGAACCTTAGACCCGGGGGCTAAATGTGGCCCATGGCAGGTTTTTATTTGGCCCATTTACAGTTCCTGGATCTGACCCCTATATCCAGTTCCTACTCTCAAGAACTGAAAATCTGAGTTCCAGGTAAGATAGCAGAGATGAGGGCATGCACACAAGTATAGGGGACAGATCCAGGGGACAGATCCACGATTTGGATCCTCCTCTTCCTGACCGCACTCAATAGGCACCTCCGTCTCCAACTTTTATGTGACTCTCAGAGCTTGTATTCATTTTTCAACTGGTCCCTGGGAGGGAAAATGTTCCCCACCTCTGATATAGCACTTTCAATGTCCTTCCTACAAACTCCCAGAGCAGTGAACAAGAGAGAAAAATACATGGAAAAATCCTTAAGATTCCAAATTCCAGTAGCATCCAATTACTTGTAGAGTAGAGGACAGAAATCAGAGGGGGCCTTCCAAAAACACTAAAACCACACCAGGCTCTCTGCAAACTGTGAAACAATTATTTCTGACATGCTGATGCTGCAACAGAAAGACTGAATATACGAAGGCACCAAATAAAACCTTTGAAAAAGCTTCTATATTCTCTCTGTAATTTTTTCCGTGATATGAGCCTACCAAAGTATCTCAATCAGTTTAAACATTAAAAGTTCAACAAAAAGTTTCTTAGGTATCAGATCACTCAGGAAGAGGGAAACAATTCAAAGTGGCTGTCATGAGGAAGAAAACCACTATTTTCTCCTTTCAGAAACTTACAATAAGACAATATAAGGTCACATGAAAATCAAGTTCACACTGCTGCAAAAATGATAAATATAATAATAAATATAAGAAGCCTGCCTGCAAGTAAAGTTCACACTGCTGTTGTGGTGCGAGTCTCTTGTGAGCATGATTGGGGTGAGTACTTCTGGATTGTTTGCAGTGTGGGTTTGAGATTCCTTATCATGTGCCCCCCTTTTCATGTGATCTGGTCCCTCCCTATCCTGCTCCCTGGCCCCAGGGAATTGCACTCCTTTTCCCATTCACCATTTTATACCACCCCGTTCCCCGACCTAACCTCAGTTTGTGTGTGTACCTCGGCAACCTTGAGGCCTTGCACTACTCTCCGCCACCCTGTGATGATCTAGACTGGGGGTTCTTAGCCCCAGAAGCCATTTATGATTCTGAGGGTTTGTTTACAGGCAAGGGCCTATCACCTAGTGTGTGTGCGGATGTGTGATGTGTATCCCTTTTCCTCCTTCCCTCCATCCCATTACCCCTAGTACCTCACACCAGATTGGCTGGGTTCCTTCATAGGAACCCATGCCTTGGTGCCCTGGCCCCTCCTCCAGCCTATCCCCAGGATACAAAAGAGCATGATTTGTCCAGACAGCCCTGCCAAATGCCCAGAGCATGCTCTGTGCCTTCAGGGCCATGCTGCTGGTCCAACTCTCCCCCTCCCCTTGTACTGCTCTGGGTCCCCTCTGAGCCTGCCTCCCCTCCACATACATGCAGATGCACTGGGAGGCACGTTTTGCGCAGACCAGGCTTCCCCTCCCCCCCTGAGTGCTGCTATGGCAGTCAGCATGAAGCCCGGGATCAGGCACACATGTGCATGTGCACACTGTTACTGTCATCTTTGCTTTCTGGAGCTGCTGGACTACTTTTCCCAGCATGCTCCAGATGGCGGTATGGCAACATGACAGTGTGCACATAAACAATAGCGCGTAGCAGAAAACTGCATAATTGCCATGCACCCAATTTCAGTCTTCATACCAGCTGCCACAGTGGCAAAATAAGCAGGTTTGTGGGGACATAGGTCTGTGGCCAGCTGTCCCAGTGCCCAGACTGACAGGCTGCCTCTAATTTAATAAGCTTTCTAAGTATTTAGGGTGCCAATCCAAAATGGAGTCAATAGAAAGACTCCCACTGACTGCAGGGGGTGGGGGGGAGTTGAATCAAGCTCTTGGTTCCCTGGCAAGCCAAGTTATTTTGGTTTTGAGGTGTTTTGAAATGCACCATGCAATCCAATCTTTCAGCTGAAATGGACATCCCTTATTTCAGTAACCTTCCGCTCTGTGGTGTACTTTTATTTAGATATGGCAACCATAAACTGAACTCAGAAGATTTCCCTCAGATTTCCTTCAGCTTAGAAACACAGTCCAAATGATGTCTCTGACCATTTTTAAATGAGATGTGTCCACACAGGTCCACACATCCCCCACCCAACTGAGCAAGTGTGGTGTAATGTGTTGGAAATACATTCCTTTGGTTGAATCCCCCCTAAGCACATCATCCTGTTTGTTTGCTAGAAACAGCAGGAGTAGACAGACAGATCAGGGAACCCTTCCCTCATCCTATCTGTCCTACTCCTGCCAGGACTTGATTGGTCAATCTCCTCCCCCAGAAGGTTTCTCATCTCTTTGTGTCTCAGAGAGCTTCCTACTTCCCTCCTGAACACACCTAGTCTTAGGACTTAGTATAGATGTAAGCCTTTCCTATCCTACATGTATTTCCTAATAAAGCTACTTAAGCTTAAGTATGCTTCCTGCCTGCTTATTGATGATTAGCTACTCACACTCCTCTGTAAACTCTGCATTGGGCAAATGGATGCAATGATCTCACAGTCCTTGCATTTCCAACAGGGTTATGGGCCCAGACACCCAAAAGGCAGCGCAGAGTGAGTAAAATTGAGTGCTAGCATTAATCTTAAAGGCAGAAAAGAAAAGAAAGATTTTAGTCTCTGTGACCATGGATTCTATGCTGAAGGTCTCCATTCCAGAGAGGCTCACTGGAGCAACAAACTATGAAGCTTGGAGTCATAATGCAAGGATGGCACTGGGAGGACAAGGCCTAAGGAAAATGCTGGAGTCCAACAGACCTACAGATGCAGGGGCAGCACAAGAACTCTGGGATGAGAAAAATGACAAAGCTATGGCAATCATCTCAATGTCGGTGAGTCAGCGTTTACATGTGCACATACGTGACAAGTTAACTGCAAAAGATATGTGGGAAATTTTACAGAGACTGTATCAAGGGAAGTCAAATATATCAAAGATACAAATGCTTAAAAGACTTTGTAATATGAGAATGGATGAGAGTGAAGATTTTTCAGCTCATGTTAATGGCCTGCTTGAACTAGTCAGGAGACTGGAAAATCAAAAGCTGAATTTACCAGATGAATTGATAGTGGCATTTCTGCTGAACTCTTTACCACCAACTTTTCAAACAGTTTGTCAGATAATAGAAATGCAGGATAACCTATCTTTGGATGTTGTTATTCAGAAACTTGAGGAATTTAATATGGCTCAAACTAATGAACAGCCAAACTTTTCCTCACAGCTTGCCTGCAAGGCAGCTGAGAACAAGAAGCCTTTTGCAAATTCAAAAGGATCTGCAAGAGTTAAGCGTTGCTTCAATTGCGGGGAAACCACGCATCTCGCATATCAATGCACCAAGCAAGAAGTTCCCAGCTTCTCTGCAAAGAACAAAGGGAGCCATGATAGGGCTTTCAGCCTGGTTGAGGAAAAAGCATCTCAACTTAAAAATGTGGAAGGAATAGAATGTGAGACTGCTTCACATGATTTCTTTGTTGATTCTGGAGCAACTAAAAATCTTATAAAGGACAAAGACAGATTTATTGATCTGGATAGGACTTATAGAACTCCTATAAGATTGGCTAATGGAGAGAAAGTTTATTGTCAAGGTAGAGGCAGGGCTAAACTCATATGTCATCTGGGAAATGGTGAGGAAATGAAAGTTACCATTGAAGAAGCTCTATATGTCCCAGAATTGGATCATAATTTTATAAGTGTCAAGTATGCTGTACAGAAAGGTTTTGCAGTGCATTTTGAAGGGAAATATTGCAGAATTTCAAAGGAAAAGGAGCTTTTTATGCGAGGAATGCTGGATTCAAATGGCCTATTCAAGGTAGATTGCTTGCAACAGGATCAGTATGCAAATGCTGCAAAAGATTGCAGACATAAGAACTGTGAAAGCAAATGGCACAGAAGGATGGGCCATAGAAATGCAGATGTGTTGCATGCACTTCCAGACCTAGTTAAACATTTTAAAATGAACTCATGTGCAACTAAAGATGAGAGATGTGTTTGCTGTGTAAAAGGAAAGGGAACTAGGCCCTCCTTTCATCAGAGCAAGGAGGAAGCCACACAGCACCCCCTACAGCTCATTCATAGTGATATCTGTGGTCCTATGAAGACAAAAACAATTGCAGGAAACCAGTATGCATTGACTTTCATAGATGATTTTTCCAAGTTCACGTTCACTTACTTGATTAAAGAGAAAAGTCAGGTGCTGGAGAAATTTAAGGAATATGTTGCAAGAGCCAGCAATAAGTTTGGAAGATCACCTCAGATCCTAAGGTCAGATAATGGAGGTGAATATGTTTCAAAACAGATGAAAGAATTTTTGAAGCAAAAAGGAATTGAACACCAGACAACCATCCCGCATACACCAGAACAAAATGGAGTAGCAGAAAGAAAAAATCGCTCTCTCATAGAGATGGCGAGATGTATGCTTTTGGATGCGAATCTGCCAAACAAATACTGGGGGGAAGCAGTAATGACTGCCACATACCTGCAGAACAGGCTCCCAACCAAAGGTGCAAAAGCAACACCTTATGAACTATGGCATGGGAACAAGCCCAGTGTGGGGCACATTAGAGTGTTTGGCTCTAAAGCCTATGCTTATATCCCAAAGGCCAAAAGGACCAAACTTAACACCAGATGTGAAGAAGGGATACTTGTTGGCTATGCACAAGGATGCAAGGGATACAGAGTAATGGACACTGACACTGGAAATGTGAAGATAAGCAGTGTGGTCTATTTTGATGAAAATGAAAAGGGAAGCACTGATCAAATGCCAGACCTAATGAGGCCAAGTTCATCAAGACAGAAAAAGACTGCAGAACTGCAGATAAAAGAGGAAGCTGAAGTTTCATTTGATTTGACCATGTTCAATCAACCTGAACCAGAAGGGGGCACTGACACCAACACTGATGCTGATGCTGAAACTGAAGCAGAACCAGAACTGGAACCAGAAGATAACACTGATGCTGATACTGAAACTGAAGCCGAAGCAGAACCAGAACCAGAAGTGAGACGTTCTGAAAGACACAACAAAGGAGTGCCAGCAGCGAGATTCTCCTATGCGGCAAAAGTGGAGGAACCACAGGAGCCCTCAACATGGCAAGACATTCAAAAAATGCAAACCAGTGAGGCGCGCAAATGGAGAGATGCTGCCAAGGAAGAAATTGAGTCTCTTAATGAAAATAAAACATGGACACTCACAAAGCTACCTGAAAACAAAAAGGCCATTGGATGCAAATGGGTCTTCAAGACCAAGCATAATGCAGAAGGGGAAATCACGCGCCACAAAGCGAGATTAGTGGCCAAGGGATATTCCCAAAAATACGGCGAAGACTACGACGAAACCTTTGCTCCAGTAGTAAGGCACACCACAATAAGAACACTCCTCAGCATAGCAGCTGCAAGAAAAATGGAAGTGCAGCACTTAGACGTGAAGACTGCATTCCTACATGGTGATATCAAAGAGGATATCTACATGCAGCAGCCGCCGGGATTTAAAGAACCTGGGAAGGAGGAACTTGTGTGCAAACTTCAAAAGAGTATCTATGGTTTAAAGCAAGCAGCGAAAGCCTGGAACGAAAAATTGAATCAATTGCTCCTTAAGGAGGGGTTCATACAGGGAGAAGCTGACCCCTGCCTATACTCAAGGTTCAGAAATAAAAGGAGGACATACATTCTAACTTATGTGGATGATCTGATTGTATGCCATGAAAACAAACGAGATTGTGATGAAATCGTCAGGAATCTGAACAAAGAAATAGAGGTGAAAGACTTGGGAGGTATCACTTACTATCTTGGAATACAAATAGAACGAGAAAAAGATGGAAGTTTCCTTCTCAATCAAAAACAAAAGATAAAGGACATTTTAGAATGCCTAGGCATGACAGAGGCTAATGAAGTGGGGACACCTATGGAAACAAATTTCCTAAGCCAGGAAGGCAACGACGAGCCCCTACCACAGGACAACCAGTACAGAACTGCAATTGGCAAAATGTTGTATGTAGCCACCGTCACAAGGCCAGACATTGCCGCTGCTGTAGGAATACTAAGCAGAAAAGTAAGTGCACCAACCCAAAGGGACTGGATAGCAGTCAAGAGAATAGCACGGTACCTGAAGGGCACAATGCATTTAAACTTAAAACTACCAGCAAGCGAGAACCCCAGATTGATGGGATATATGGATGCGGACTGGGCCGGAGACAAGACTGACTGCAAATCTGTGAGTGGAAATGTATTTCTGTATGGAGGCGGAGCAATCAGTTGGACTAGCCAGAAGCAGTCATTAATTGCCCTTTCATCCACAGAAGCAGAATTTATTTCAGCCACTCAAGCATGTCAAGAGGTAGTATGGCTACACAGACTAC
This sequence comes from Sphenodon punctatus, assembly GCA_003113815.1. Taxonomy (NCBI): domain Eukaryota; kingdom Metazoa; phylum Chordata; class Lepidosauria; order Sphenodontia; family Sphenodontidae; genus Sphenodon; species Sphenodon punctatus. Next base: position 19,555 of record QEPC01010387.1, on the reverse strand, counting down.
TAAAGGACTTTGGAATAGACGAACCAAAGCCAACTGAGATGTATGAGGACAATCAAAGCTGCATTCAGCTTACGAAAATGGAAAAGATAAAGCCAAGGTCGAAGCACATCAACACCAAGCGTCACTATGTGAGAGAAGCGCAAGAAAAAGGACTTGTTGAACTGATTTATTGTCCTACAGAGGAAATGATAGCGGATGTGCTGACCAAACCGCTACCCAGAGACAATTTCCAGAGGCTACGAGAAGCATTGGGAATTGTCAGCAGTGCACATAAATGATTCGGTGCACGGGACGATGAGAAGGGGTGTTGGAAATACATTCCTTTGGTTGCATCCCCCCTAAGCACCTCATCCTGTTTGTTTGCTAGAAACACCAGGAGTAGACAGACAGATCAGGGAACCCTTCCCCCATCCTATCTGTCCTACTCCTGTCAGGACCTGATTGGTCAATCTCCTCCCCCAGGAGGTTTCTCATCTCTTTGTGTCTGAGAGAGCTTCCTTCTTCCCTCCTGAACACACCTAGTCTTAGGACTTAGTATAGATGTAGGCCTTTCCTATCCTACATGTATTTCCTAATAAAGCTACTTAAGCTTAAGTATGCTTCCTGCCTGCTTATTGATGAACATAATGGACCTGGGAAGCCAGAGTTCTAGTCCTGATCGAACTATGAACTCACTGGGTGGCCTGGGGCAAGTCACAACCTCTCAGTCTCAGTTCCCCATCTGTAAGAGGGGAATATATGTGTGCCTATCTCTCCCTGTATTCCCCTCACCTGTGTCTACCTTAGATTGTAAGCCCCTGGGCAGGGACCTGTTTCCAAAAATCTGTGACTGTAAAGTGCTGAATACTCCTACTAGCGCTATAGAAATGATTAGTAGTAGTAGCATCCTTCTGAAGGCGGCATAGGTGGGCATGCACTCCCATGACCCACCCACTCATGCCCACACACAGAGCACTGGGGGAAAATCCAGGATGCTCTGTAAGGGGGCAGAAGTGGGTGGTGCATGGGTAGGGTTGTGCACCCATCCTGGCCCTTTAAAATCTCCCCCTCCCCCCTCCAATCACCAGATGTGTGTTGCCGCTCCATGTGGCACACACGGACACACTCCCCAGATGTGCCTGTTTAAAAACAGCTTCTGTTATTACAGTTATGACAATTTTACTTTAGCATTTTACTGTTCCTAAAGGCGGCAGCTTAAAACAACTGCTTAGTCAATTGTTAATCAAGTAGGAAACCATTATTGTGAATTATGACAAGCTAAAATGCTTTGCAACTCCTTTGATTGTGACATGTTTCTATCCCATGATTCAAAGCTACTGTACTAAGATATAAATAATGAGGATGTAATCTGAACATAAAGCATGTTTGGCTGCAAATGTGGAGGAAATTAAATGTCTAATATTTGATACAGTTTTTAAGCCGTTAATAAACCAGTGTACACTTCACTGTTAAAGTGCAGGTGATTGATGGGAGGCAGCAAGTGAAGTCATTATTTAGTTTGGTTTTTCAGGTGCCTAGATGAAAATGGAGTAGTCTGAACTTGTGTTATCTCTGGATCTAGCACTGTCTCCAGTGGAGATTTGGAGTAGGTGGGGAGGGGAAGAGACAGTTTTGGGGAAAAGAGATGGAGCTTTTTCACCTTCAATTGGATTTGCTGTCACTCCTGTGGTGTCAAGAAGTTACCACAAAGGCCCCTAAGGGTTATATGACAATATTGTAGAAACAATGGAACAGATCCTGACGCCCTTACTAGAGGGCCAAATATTGCCTCAGCTTAGAGTTGCCACCTATGTATATTTTTTCATGTCACTTATGAAAAATACATGTTTCAGGACCCGCAATTTTTCATTTAATTTCATATTTAAATTTATAACCTGCACTCTCCCAACCAAAGTCGGCTCGAGGCGGCGCACATCAATAATAAATACAATATTAGGGTTTTTATCCCACGCAGGGGAAAACCAACACTAAATACATCATAATACACAAGAAAACCCTACCCTCCCATTTAACATTTCAGTAATAATAACATCTAACAATATGCCTTACTAACTCATCCGAATACCCACTCTAACAGTATCAAACCCTCCTTCCTTCCATCCCCTGCTGCCACCAGGGGTAGTCCTCCCTCTCCACCCCCCCTCTCACCAGGGGGAGAGGAAGGCCTCCTCACAATTTTCACCACTAGAAACCTCACATTGGGCAACCCCAGCAGTGACCCCTCCATCCCAATCTCCAGGTACAACCAAAGGGCACGACCAAAGGGCAGGCCCCTTTCATCGTGCCCCTCTGGTCGGACTCCCAACATGCGCCTCTGGCATGGCCGGCAGCCACCCTCGGTGTTATGGAGAGCGGCCCAGAAGGAGCCCTCCCCAGGTCCCACCCCCGCAAGGGGGGGGGAGAGGGAGCGATGTTCCATGGCCCCTGGCTGGCCAACTGCCCCCCCACCCCAAGTACCAGCCACTGTACTTTGTCATGGGGGGTGGAGATCTTGCTTGCTGGGATTAACTCAGCACCGCCTCTGGGACCCTCTGACAGATGCCTGCAACGCTCCCCGTGGCTGCCCCCGGTGTTATGGGGAGCCGCCCGGAAGGAGAAATTGGTGCAATAGCTGCCAAAGCAGGCCCTGCAACATGTATTTTTCATAAGTGACCTGGAAGAATATACATAGGTGGCAAGCCTACCTTAGCTACAGAGGTGCCACTCCCATTGACTGAAAAGAAGGACTTGAATTATAAGGGAAAAGGTAAGGTGGCCCTCAATGAAACCATGCCTCCCTACCCCCGTAGCCTTCCAAAGGGAGTTTGTGGAATCCCCTTCCTTGGATATTTTCAAAATAGACAAGTATCTGTCTGTGATGTAGTAGGTATAGGTCATCCTGCCTGTAGCATCTTTCCTGGATAAACTCTTCACCAAAAGAAATAGACACTTGGACACATTGCTTGCCAGCTGAAGCACTCTCATAACAACAACTTTATTGAAACCCTGTTCTAGCAACAAAATATTCACAGGAACAAACAGCCATTATAATTATCAACCACTAGGTGGCAAAATTGCAAAGAAAACATTGGTCATTTTTACACACACCTTAAAGTTCTGGAATTTTCAGTCTTCTGGGTTTACAAGTCCACAACTAAGTTCCAGATGCATTTTACACACACACACACACACACACTGCCCTGAGGCAGTTCCTGGATGCATTCTTCACACAAACACTGCCCTGAGGCAGCCTAAAGTAACTGCAGCTGTAGATGTGACAGGCTGCCATGGAAACCAAGTGACCACAGTTGCCTTGAGCAAAGCAGTTTACCAGGAGTACTTTTTACACATGAAAGTTCTGGGAGAAGTTCTATGCAGAAGTTCAAAGAACCAGATGTTTAAGATCTGGGTGAGTGATTTAGACACACTGAAAGTTCAGGATATAACAACAAAGATGCAGGAGAAATGTGTGTGTAAAAACACCCAATGTATGAGGCAGCCATCAATAAAATGAGGCAGGGGTGCACAAATGGCGGCTTGAGAGCCACAAGCAGCTCTCAAGCATCTGTACTGCAGCTCTAGAAGTGGATGCCTTGGGGTGTGTCCATGTGGCTCCCTCAGGAACAAGAGAAGAAAAACCACTATTTCCACTATTGCTATTGCTGGAGCCTTCTAGGGACCATGGGAGCAAGGGTGGTATACCCCCTGCCACTATTGCTGCTGCCTGAACCTGCTGGATCACCTGGGAGCTAGAGCTTTGGCATGAGGGAAGGGAATGGAAGAAGCTATTCTTCCCCATACCCAGGATTGGGGGAAGCAAATGATTAATGTAAAGTGTCTTGTGGCTCTTGGCAATATACAAACGTGGATATGCTTGGGCTGGGGAACTTTGCCCACCCCTGGAATAAATACATAGATTCTACACTTCCTCCGAGCAAGGGGTGGGACTTTGTATATTTATTTATTTATTTAACACTTTTACTCCTCTCTTTTCAAGAGACTCAGACGGTTTAGAACATCAACATTAGAAAATCAAAGTTAGAAAATACAATAAAATTCATTAAAATCTCTTGAAACACCCTATCATCCCAACCACCCCACCACTTATCCCCAACTGTCACCCACCAATCCACCTCCTCAAATTCCTCTACCAAATTCCCACCAAACCCTATTCCTACCTACCAAATGCCTGGACAANGCGTTTCAGAAGGCTCCCTCTCTCCCAGCAGTTTTTGTTCCTTCCTATTCCTAATCCATTGCCATCCTCCTCCTATTTCACCCATCCAACCCATTTACTTCCGTATTATAATTTATTTAGATTATATTAGATAGATTTAGGTGTGTGTTTTTTTTACCCCTCCCTGTGTTCCCAGTGTTCAATCTTCCTTCCTCCCTCCCCCCTCCATTGAATCCTTTCCCTCTCCCTCTTATTCCATCCCTGATTCCTGTCGCCTGTTTTAAGTTTTGGATTTATTTAGAGTAGGATTATTATTAGATTGATTTTCATTTCAGTTTTGTACCCCTCCCTGTGTTCTTTGTGTTTCCCCCTGTCTAATATTGTATATATATAGATAGATAGTTATTAGATAGACAGTTACTAGATAGATATACATAGTAGTTAGCTTAGTTATAAAGATAGATAGAGATACAGTGTTTTTGTAGGACAAGGCCTTTGTAGTTAATTATTAGGGTATTCCATTTAGTTCAATAGGTTTTAGAATAGTTAATAGCAGTTAGATTTACTGTAGATATAGATATATATATAAAAAAGAAACAGCCACTCCAGTCCCAGGACCCACCATCAGGGTTCTAGGGCCTATGTTACTGGAAGGGAGGGCTGTGACCAATGTGTATCTAGAAGCTGCCACTCTAGCCCAGGACACACCGTCATGGGTCAGAACATCATTCCTCGCACAGAGGCAATGTCATTCCACCGCATCAAGGAACAGCCACTCCAGACCCAGGATCCACTGTCAGGGTTCTGGGGCCACGTTACAGGCAGGGAGGACTGTGGCCAATATCTAGAAACTGTCACTATAACCCCAGGACCCACCATCATGGGTCTGGGGCCATCATTCTTTGCACAGAGGCGATGTCATTCCACCACATCCAGAAACAGCCACTCCAGCCCCAGGACCCACCATCAGGGTTCTGGTGCCTACATTACTGACAGGGAGGGCTGTGGCTGGCCAATATCTAGAAGCTGCCACTCTAGCCCAAGGACCTAACATCATGGGTCTGAGGCCATCATTCCTCGCACAGAGGCAATGTCATTCCGCCACATCAAGGAACAGCCACTCCAGCCCCAAGACCCACCGTTAGGGTTCTGGGGCCAAGTTATGGGCAGGGAGGGCTGTGGCCAATACCAGAAGCTGCTACTCTAGCCCCAGGACCCACCGTCATGGGTCTGGGGCCATCATTCCTCTCACAGAGGTGATGTCATTTCACTGCACCAAGAAACAGCCACTCAAGCTCCAGGACCCACCATCAGGGTTCTGGGGCCAAGTTATGGGCAGGGAGGGCTGTGGTCAATATCTAGACGCTGCCAGGACCCGACGTCATGGGTCTGGGGCCATCATTCCTCACACAGAGAGCCTTTTTACGAACGCCTGAACCGAACACATGACCAAACCGAAAGGCCAAACCCGAACGCAGCAACCGACCTGAATGGCCGAACCGAACGGGTGAACCGAACTGGACTGAACGGCCAAATCTGAACTGCGATGTGTTCTCCCATCCCTATCAGAATCTCAACATCCAGGACCACAGAGCACTAGCTCTGTCAGCCAGTCACAAAGCAGGAAAGAGGTGGGTGGATTTGCATACACATACACCTGCAGATGTTTATCTTGGCCATATGAAGATTTTGGTATATGGCTCTTGGGTTTGGGAACTTTGGCCACCCAATGTGTACTACAGCACTTTAATCACACACAGCCAAGAAATCATTGATTCTCTCAATGGTAACAATATTTTTAGCTGGGTGAGTATAACCTATATGCCTTAAAATTTGAGTTATCACAGTAGATAATTTGACTTACCCAATTCAGGAAATAATACATTTTCTAAGCTTGGGGCTTTAGAACACATATTTCTTCAGCTTAACCAGATTTTAAGTTATGTAAGTTCAGTTTAAGCAGATTCCACTGCAGGTTATAAAATCTTTAAGACAAGTATCATCTCACTATGTGCATGTATAGCACCTACCAGTAGCCCACTGGGGCCCCAGACTTGTTGGGCCTGCTTGGTACCATAATGATAATTCCAAAATGAACAGGAAACATGGCTTCAATAAAATTATTATTTCATCCTTGCAAATAAAAAGGGCACATTTGTACTATGTGCTAATCAAGATTTCCTTAATTGCACATTGTAGGAGGTTCTATTGAAGTCTTGTCATTAGATTCTCATCTATCAAAGATCCAGTTGTCAATTTGTCATGATTGTCAGTGGGCAGAGCTGAGAGGCCAGGGACTGAATGTGAAAGAAGATTGAACTCCCTTCTCATTCTAAAAGGTGAAATCAAATCAAATGTGATGCGCCAGAAGACTGAAGAAGGGAAAATGTTGTCCTTATTGTTAAAAAAGAAGAAGGAAGCAGGAAATCAAATGATAAGCCATTCAGCCTGATTTCAATATGAGAGAAGGTAGCAGAACAGATTATAAAACAGTCAGTTTGTACCCACCTGAGTACCTTGATGACAATGCAGTGATTGTTCATAGCCAGCATGAATTTTTCAGGAACATGTCATGCCAGACCAATCTTGTCTCTATCTTTGATAAAATAACTAAGTTTATTGGATGAGGGAAAATGCTGCAGAAATAATATATCCTGATTTAAACAAAACGTTTGACAAAGTTTCACAGGAGATCTTCATTGACAAGGTTGCACAGTGTGGTCTGGAGACACTACAACAAGGTGGATTCACAGCTGATGGAAGAACCATACTCAAAGAGTGATCATCAATGGATCATCACCAAATTGCAGGAAACTATCAATAAGGGGCCTGCAGGGTTCTGTGCTGAGTCCTGTGTTATTCAGCATCTCTATTAATGACTTGGGCAAACAGGTAGAGGGAATACTTTTCCAAAGGATGGCACAAAACTGGGAAGGATAGATAACACCTTGGAAGATAGAATTAGAATTCAAAAATGTCTTGATAAGTTAGAAATGTGGTTTGAACAGGGGTGGTGCGCCCCCTAGGATATCAGGGGCAATGCCCCCCCAGCCCCAGGAGTCGCCTGAGGCCAAATCCCCACCGACCGGAGGGAAGAAGAAAAAAAAGTTGCACTGGCCCAAGCCTGGGCTCATGTGCAGAGCCAGCTCGAAGAAGAACCTTGTCTGAAGTAGCAACCTTCAGACGGTTGCTACTTCAACATGGTTCTTTGAGCTGGCTCAGAACATTGTTTGTCATTGGTTTGTGCACGCACGCGCGCACAAACCAGTGAGTCTCACACACCACCACCCCTGAAGGCTTCCTAAGGAAGCCTTCAGGATCAAAAGGGAGGCGTTTTCTCCCTTTATGTGGAATGGGCGACTATAAGCGCCATCTATTCCGCATACAGGGACCCCGCAATGAAATAGTGCAAGCAGAGGGGAGTATTTCATTGCGGGGGCCTGGCAGGTGGACAGTGCATACCTGGGCACCGCAATGAAATAGTGCAAGCAGAGGGGAGTATTTCATTGCGGGGGCCTGGCAGGCGGACAGTGCATACCTGGGCACCCAACACAGGCACCCAGGTATAGGGGGGGAGGGAGGCTTGAAGCTGCCGTGCGCACAGCTCCCAGCCTCCACCCCCTCCCTGAGTCCCTTGCTCCCAGGCCTGGGCCTCAAGCAGCATGCATGGAAGCAGCAGAAGACTCGGCTTCTGCTGCGCCTGTGCATGCTGCTTCAAGCCCGGGGACGGGAGGTTGAGGAGGAGGTGAGGACAACTGATGAGGAAGCGAGAGAACTGAGCCAGCCTGCAGTGAAAGTAAATTGCGGGGGACCTGGGGGTGGGTGAGTGGAGTGGGGGGCATATGGGGAAGGAGGGAGTGAGGGGGAACCTGCTGGGGAGGAAGGGGGAGCAAGGGGGGACCTGCTGGGGG
>QEPC01010383.1:1550708-1568013 GCA_003113815.1 Sphenodon punctatus | reverse complement strand
AGAGAGAGAGAGAGAGAGAGAGAGAGAGAGAGAGAGAGAGATCGTTATAGGTAGTTTTTATATATTAGATGATAGCTATAGAATAGAGATAGATTAAAGATAGTGAATATATCTCTGAGTTTTCCTTTTCCCTTCTGCTGTCTGTCTCCCCCTGTCCATATATTTGATAGATATAGTCCCTTTTCACACAGACACTGTAACACTAATAAAATGGGTGTTACATTTTATTATACATGTTTCAGGACAGCCATAGAGCACACCTGAAGTCCTGCAACATGTATAATAAAATGCAACACCCATTTTATTAGTGTTAGAGTGACTGTGTAAAAAGGGCCAAAGTTATTAGTTATATGTATCTCGGGGCACCATTTGAAACCCAGTGTGCTACTGATGAAGGCAGAAGCTAAAATGTTTAGCTCCAGCTTCAGCATCAGCTTTTTATCTTTCCATCTACCTCTGTTTATCAGTTTCAGTTGCTCTCTCTCTTCTGTTTTTATTTTATATAATAGGATTATAGAATAGGAATATTTTGTATTTTACATAGGTTAGGTTTAGCTTAGATTCTGTATAGTATTGGAGTGAGGTAGCACTCTAATAGTTAAGATGTGTTGCACCCTCCATTATAAAGCCCCAACATTTTATTTGCTATAAAATAGACTTTATAAAAGTTAGGATACTGAAATTTCTAGTGGAGAATCACTGGCATATGTGTTTCACGCTATGCAAATTTCAGGTGAATTGGTTGGATAACAGCTGAGATATTGTAGTTTGAAAAGTTCACTTTGAAGCCTGTTGTTTCAAAAGTTAGAGCTCGAACTCAGCAGGTTAAAGGGGTTTTGTTTTGGTTGGGAGGAGGTATAAATATTTAAGAAAATTCAAGGAGGCTGCTAGGGGGTGCCTTCTGGTTTACTTTTTGTAAATCTGGTTAGTAGATTTTAAGATATGACACCTTGAAAATTCAATGTTAACCTATGGAGACCAACCTGAGTGTGGAGTGCTTGAAAACATTCTATGTGTAATGTAGAGACTGTTTAAAGGCAAAAAGTTTTGAATAATGGGGACTACAACTCCCCGGAGACATTGCTTACTAGAGCCTATCAGTACTGGGGAAAGAGAGGGAAATGCATCTCCGAGGGGGCGTGTGAGTGAATGGTCAGCCATGTTTAGAGCTGATCTTGTGGGGAAAGGAGGAGAGCAAGGCCCGTGGAAGAGAGATAGCTAAAGGTCATTCTGATCTAATCCCGCAAAGCAGGTGCCTCGGATTGGGGCCACAGACGCTGAGATGGCTAAACAACAGAGCTAGTTAATCCCACAGTGATGTTTGAGATGGCTGATAGGGATGGGCGAAGAGATCGCGGTTCGGGTTCATCCGTTCAGTTCAGCTGCGTTCGTTTTGTCCATTTGGTTTGGCCGTTTGGTTCGGTTGCATTCGGTTCGTCCGTTCAGTTCGTCCGTTCCGGCTAGTTCGCAGAGTTTGGGTTCGGCTGTTTGGTTCGTTCGCCGAACAGGCCATTCGGTTAGGCCGTTCGGCTGTTCTGTTCAGCCGTTCGGCTGTTCGGTTCAGCCATTCGGCCGTTCGGGAAGTGTTGTTATGGCTTTTTTTTTTTTTTTTATAGGTTTTTTTGATTTTTTATTGGGTTTTATATGGCTTTCTTTTGTTTTTTATTTGGTTTTTATATGGTTTTGTTTTTTTTTAATCTAATATTATATCTATCTATCTACACTAAATCTAACGGCTATTAACTATTCTAAATGCTATGAACTAAATGGATTATCTAATAAGTACACAGACCTACTCCTACAAACACTAAAACTAAATCACTAACACTATCCCTATCACTAAGCTAACTCCTACAACTCTCTATCTATCTATCTATCTATTTCCATATATATATATATATATGGCTATATATACATCCATATATGGATATATATATGGATATATATACATCCCATATATATGGGATGGGGGGAATCACAAATAGAAGAGGAGTCTGTAGTGAAATACATACATTACATACTCAATGAGTCTGTACAGTGCATAACACAAGGTTTCAGTTTATGGTTTAAGTTTCATTTCATTACAAAAGTGAAATGAAACTTAAAGCAATCTAAAAATCCTACTCAACACCTGCTGTTCAGGAACAGTGACTAGCTCAGAAGGTGTTGGGAAGTGGGGAGGCAGATAATTAGTTTCGTTTCTTGCAAGCCTCTCCACCCCTGGTGCCTGGAAGTCTGCTCCTCAGTGACTGACATCTCCCTGTCATGTTTGACCTTCCAGTGAACCTTTTTTTGCCACCCGAACGCGATCCAAACTGACCGAACTGTTCGGCCATTTCACCATTCGGTGTTCGGTTTGTTTGGTATGTTCGTGTTTGGGTTCGTGTTTGAGTTCGGTCGTCCGAACAGGCCAAGTTCGGGCCAACTCCGAACTGCCGAACCGCGTTCGCCCATCCCTAATGGCTGATATTGCCCCTAAACTCACCCAGAACCACAGAGAACATGTATTTCAGTGACATCCCTTCCCCTGCCAAAAACAGGGGGGTTTCTGGGCTGCGGTTCTAATGAGGCACCCCATTGGAGCAGCATGGCTGGTGCTGGAGCACTGGAGTTTGCCTGGGATAGTCCCAGGTGCAGGAAGATGGCAGAGGCTTATTCAAGAGACAGGGACAGGAGGCTACAACATGGAAGGAATTGATCTTCTTTCAACACTTCTACTTCCGACTTTCCCAACCCCACTAAGGATTGAGGGGTAAGGGGGTGCTCTGGCCTGATACAGTGGGAGTGCTACAGAAGGGGGTTAGGGTTCCTGTGAAGAGCAGTCCTGTGGGGTAGAGTGGCAAGTGTAGTCCTCTTAGGAGGACTCTAAGAGTGAGACTCAGCCCAGGGATGGAAATCCTATGGGGGATCAGGGACGGAGGGAGCATACACAAGAAGGGGGGCATTAAGGGGAGAGAATAGTGGCAGAGCCTCTGTAAACAGCTTCCACAGTGGAAGCAATGCACAGGACAGTGAGCAGGTTTATTGGGGATACAGAATACAGAACCAAGAACTAGGGAGGTCTGCAGAGTGGAAAACATTGTGGAAGAAAGGGAGCCCTGTCCAAGGGGGAGTAAAGTTTGGGAATCTTGTAGAGGCATTGAGCTGCAGAATAATGGCCACAATTGTGCTGGGAGAGAGCCCTGGACAGAGAAGAACTGAGTGAGGGAGCTTTGTACAAGGGGAGAACCACAGGATGGAAGCATTATGCCAGGTGGAGCATCCTGTACATGGGCAGAGCAGAGTCAGGGAGCTCTTTACAAGGAGTGAACTAACCAGGGGGTCCTGTAGAGGGGGGAGTCCTTATTGAAAGCAGAATGGCCAGTGTTACTCAAGGAAAAGAGCTCTGACAGTGGGGAATAGAGTGGAAGACTCCTGTACAAGATATGAGTTAGAGAGATCACAGAGAGCAGTTTTTGGCAGTTTGCAGTGCTTAAAACAAACCAAAGTTGTTGTATTCTTAGTAAAGCAGGGGTCTACCAGTAAATATCTGGCTTCACCTTGCTTGCTATTTGAAGGAAGCAACAACCTTCTAAAGTGAAGGGAGCAGCTCTTCCACCTTAGGCTCCCCTAAGTCCTGCTCCCTTAGTGGTTATACTGCTTAGCATTCTACTTCAGCAGCAGGATACATTTTCTCCATTGCATTGTATTTAACAAAAAACTTGGATATTCCATAATAAAAAAAATCTCTGATTTACAAGAAGAGTTAAGGCTATTGCAAATTAAACCATACACTAAAAGGCATGGAAATTTCAAGTTAAGGCTCCTGCCTTAACTTTCGTGCCATGTTATCAGTAAAGACATTGTACAGTCTCACATATTGTTCTCACTTACAACTTAGGCTCCATGCACCCAAACTTTGCCTTCATCTTTCAGTCCCAATCCTCTTCCTATTTTCAGGTTGGGGGCAACACTGACACTGGGGACAGGAGGGCCTGACCTGGCCCCTCACCCCCTCCATTCCCTCTATCCTTTCATTTAAGTTGAGGAGAATGGGACAGATGACTAATGGCTCACAACTGTCCCTCTTACCCACTAGTCTCCACTGCCCTCCCAGAACACAGCAAAGTTCTGTACCAGCTGAGTGACTTCAATGGGACCAGCTGACTTATTTATTTATTTATTTATTTTATGAATTTTTACCCCTCCCCTCCTGCAACCAGCTCAGGGCGGCTTCCAACAGTAAAAATACAATATAAAAACAATTTAAAACCAACAATAATAACAATCATATATATGAGATTGGGGTGGATCTGCAACAGGTAGCACTTTAGCTACCCATGGGTAATACCTGCATTATCAGGCACCCCTACAGGGCACTCAATGGGCTACACAGCCTGCCCCCCCCATTGGGTCTCCTGTGCTCAAAAGTATGGGTAATCTGGGATGTGCAAGGACACCAATCCATGAACTTTTGGCTCCCCCGGCTCTGGTATGAATCACCTCATCATCTAGGCTGCTGATCCTCTGGTGCTGACTCCTGGAGGCTCCCAGATTCTCCCCAATTCATGTACCACTCACTTGCGTGGGGAACTTTCACACTTGGCTTTTTCTGAGCAGCAGTGGGTAGCATGCTCCCACGTTTTGGATTCTCAGTGAACAGGGGACCCATTAGGGGTGGACATGCATATGGGAAGAAGTCTTCTAACTCCCCACTGTTCCCCTGCCCCCCTGCTTAGAAAAAACAGACCAGGGAAGTTCCCACTCAACTGAGTGGAGCACGGGATGGGGGGGGNCCTGGAAGTCTGCTCCTCAGTGACTGACATCTCCCTGTCATGTTTGACCTTCCAGTGAACCTTTTTTTGCCACCCGAACGCGATCCAAACTGACCGAACTGTTCGGCCATTTCACCATTCGGTGTTCGGTTTGTTTGGTATGTTCGCGTTTGGGTTCGTGTTTGAGTTCGGTCGTCCGAACAGGCCAAGTTCGGGCCAACTCCGAACTGCTGAACCGCGTTCGCCCATCCCTAATGGCTGATATTGCCCCTAAACTCACCCAGAACCACAGAGAACATGTATTTCAGTGACATCCCTTCCCCTGCCAAAAACAGGGGGGTTTCTGGGCTGCGGTTCTAATGAGGCACCCCATTGGAGCAGCATGGCTGGTGCTGGAGCACTGGAGTTTGCCTGGGATAGTCCCAGGTGCAGGAAGATGGCAGAGGCTTATTCAAGAGACAGGGACAGGAGGCTACAACATGGAAGGAATTGATCTTCTTTCAACACTTCTACTTCCGACTTTCCCAACCCCACTAAGGATTGAGGGGTAAGGGGGTGCTCTGGCCTGATACAGTGGGAGTGCTACAGAAGGGGGTTAGGGTTCCTGTGAAGAGCAGTCCTGTGGGGTAGAGTGGCAAGTGTAGTCCTCTTAGGAGGACTCTAAGAGTGAGACTCAGCCCAGGGATGGAAATCCTATGGGGGATCAGGGACGGAGGGAGCATACACAAGAAGGGGGGCATTAAGGGGAGAGAATAGTGGCAGAGCCTCTGTAAACAGCTTCCACAGTGGAAGCAATGCACAGGACAGTGAGCAGGTTTATTGGGGATACAGAATACAGAACCAAGAACTAGGGAGGTCTGCAGAGTGGACAACATTGTGGAAGAAAGGGAGCCCTGTCCAAGGGGGAGTAAAGTTTGGGAATCTTGTAGAGGCATTGAGCTGCAGAATAATGGCCACAATTGTGCTGGGAGAGAGCCCTGGACAGAGAAGAACTGAGTGAGGGAGCTTTGTACAAGGGGAGAACCACAGGATGGAAGCATTATGCCAGGTGGAGCATCCTGTACATGGGCAGAGCAGAGTCAGGGAGCTCTTTACAAGGAGTGAACTAACCAGGGGGTCCTGTAGAGGGGGGAGTCCTTATTGAAAGCAGAATGGCCAGTGTTACTCAAGGAAAAGAGCTCTGACAGTGGGGAATAGAGTGGAAGACTCCTGTACAAGATATGAGTTAGAGAGATCACAGAGAGCAGTTTTTGGCAGTTTGCAGTGCTTAAAACAAACCAAAGTTGTTGTATTCTTAGTAAAGCAGGGGTCTACCAGTAAATATCTGGCTTCACCTTGCTTGCTATTTGAAGGAAGCAACAACCTTCTAAAGTGAAGGGAGCAGCTCTTCCACCTTAGGCTCCCCTAAGTCCTGCTCCCTTAGTGGTTATACTGCTTAGCATTCTACTTCAGCAGCAGGATACATTTTCTCCATTGCATTGTATTTAACAAAAAACTTGGATATTCCATAATAAAAAAAATCTCTGATTTACAAGAAGAGTTAAGGCTATTGCAAATTAAACCATACACTAAAAGGCATGGAAATTTCAAGTTAAGGCTCCTGCCTTAACTTTCGTGCCATGTTATCAGTAAAGACATTGTACAGTCTCACATATTGTTCTCACTTACAACTTAGGCTCCATGCACCCAAACTTTGCCTTCATCTTTCAGTCCCAAACCTCTTCCTATTTTCAGGTTGGGGGCAACACTGACACTGGGGACAGGAGGGCCTGACCTGGCCCCTCACCCCCTCCATTCCCTCTATCCTTTCATTTAAGTTGAGGAGAATGGGACAGATGACTAATGGCTCACAACTGTCCCTCTTACCCACTAGTCTCCACTGCCCTCCCAGAACACAGCAAAGTTCTGTACCAGCTGAGTGACTTCAATGGGACCAGCTGACTTATTTATTTATTTATTTATTTAATGAATTTTTACCCCTCCCCTCCTGCAACCAGCTCAGGGCGGCTTCCAACAGTAAAAATACAATATAAAAACAATTTAAAACCAACAATAATAACAATCATATATATGAGATTGGGGTGGATCTGCAACAGGTAGCACTTTAGCTACCCATGGGTAATACCTGCATTATCAGGCACCCCTACAGGGCACTCAATGGGCTACACAGCCTGCCCCCCCCATTGGGTCTCCTGTGCTCAAAAGTATGGGTAATCTGGGATGTGCAAGGACACCAATCCATGAACTTTTGGCTCCCCCGGCTCTGGTATGAATCACCTCATCATCTAGGCTTCTGATCCTCTGGTGCTGACTCCTGGAGGCTCCCTGATTCTCCCCAATTCATGTACCACTCACTTGCGTGGGGAACTTTCACACTTGGCTTTTTCTGAGCAGCAGTGGGTAGCATGCTCCCACGTTTTGGATTCTCAGTGAACAGGGGACCCATTAGGGGTGGACATGCATATGGGAAGAAGTCTTCTAACTCCCCACTGTTCCCCTGCCCCCCTGCTTAGAAAAAACAGACCAGGGAAGTTCCCACTCAACTGAGTGGAGCACGGGATGGGGGGGGGAGGGGAAGCAGGAAACATCTAGGAGTCCACAACAGAGAAGCATCAACTTGGCTGGTGAGGTGAATCAGCCCGAGGCATGGGGAGTCAGGTAGCCTGTTGGGTCATGGGGTTTGGTACCAGTTGGTTCCTGACTGCAACCAAGGAAAGTTGGGCAGCCCCAACTTTTTGATGGGGTGCCCAACTGGTAGGCAAGTTACCCAGGGTAATTTCAGTTGTAACAATACCATGGTCAACCACAGTGAATCCCCTGTGGTGGCTGTTGATCCCGTTATGTCTGTTGTGGTTCCTGCCAGATGTTCACCCCAGTGAATCACTGGTGGGAGTCATAATAACCACAATTCTGGAACTCTGGACTCCTGGAGGTCCAGAATCATGGTGGGATCGAGCCCGAACCTTGGTTGGATTGGCCACAATCCAGGATGGGCCAAAGGTCCGACTAGGGCTGTAGCAGAATGTCACAGCGGTAGCTATTTCCACCAGAAACACCATATCCACAATTAGTGATACGGCGTGGCAGAGACTTTCATTCCACTAGTTTCATTCTGCTACCTCCGCAGTTCCGCTAATTTCATTCTGCTACTTCCACAGACTTTGCAAAATAGCGGAAACATGACATTTTAGCTACTTCCACCATTCCGCCAGCGCTACAAAATAGTGGAACAGCGGTTTTCCACAAGTTTCTGCAATTTCCCCACAATTTTGCAATTTGCAGAATGCCGGTGGAATAAGTGGAATGTCCGCAGAAAAGCCATGGTGTGCCAGGGGAAATTCCGAAATGGCGGAATGGAATTGCGGCACGGTAACAGCTGCTGCTGCATCAGCCCTAGTCCAGACCACTGGACGATATTAGGCGCAGCGGCCGGATTGACTGCTATGCCCACCTGTCTCCCAGAGGGCGGGTAGCCGGGGGAGCATTTCATTTATTTTCATTTCATTTATTAGATTTCTATACCGCCCCATCCTGCACAGCAGCTCGGGGCGGTTTACAACAATAAAAACATTTAAAAACATTTAAAATACAACCATAAAACATATCAATAAAGCTGGTGGTATATAAAAATAAATAGACAGGTGGGGGATTAAAAATCACCCCCCCCTCCCNTGTCTGAAATTACCCCCAGTTGCAGCTTTAAGCAGGAGTCATTCCTAATAACTGGCTCGTGGATTAATCTCAATATTAGTAGACCAATGTCAATTTAGGGATGGGCGAATGCAGTTTGGAAGTTCGGAGTTCAGACTGATTTCGACCAGTTCGGTCGACTGAACCAAACTTCTGAACCGAACTCGAATTTTGAGCCAAACCGAACCAAACTGACTTTCCGAACATGGCTCTGTTCGCCCATTCCTGAAAGACAATATTCCATTCATTTCAATGGGGTTTGAATTTCCTAACTTTGTTTGGAAGTTCGAAGTTCGGACCGAACTCGAATAGTTTGGGCGACCAAACCGAACTTACGCACTGAACTTGAATTTTGAGCTGAACAGAACCGAATGTCTGAACTCAGTTCTGTTTGCCCATCCCTATGTCAATTTGCAGGGTACCAGCTGAGACTGAGGCATGCTTACTCTCTGGAAACACTTTGATTTTTACTTTTGGAAAGAGATCTTTAAAAGTTATTTTTAAAAATAATTTTACCTCTATTAAATAGACTAATATACAATTTTTTGTCTCAGCATAAATATATCTGTTGCAGAGATTAAGAAAATAAATCTGTCTGGTAAAAGAGAAGCTCTTTCTGGTAATTGTGTCCCTGTCCTAGTTTTACTCTAAATCTTTTATAGAACATAACAACATAAGTAGTGCCATACTGAGGGTAATTTCAGATGTTACAAGATCACAATCAACCACAGTGAACCACAGTCAATCCCCTAGCATGGTCAATGAGCCCTGAACATCTGTTTGGCAGCCTCCAGATGTTCACCACAGTCAATCACCGGTAGGGGCCAAGGCCAACCATGGTTCTGAAGCTTGGAATGGGAACAGGTTCAGAACCGTGGTCAATGCAATCCCCACTGGGAAACAGCCAAAAGTAATGTCTGAAAAGCAACCGCCAGGCATGATCATGGGCAATGATCCCACACTGTGCCGAATGCACGCAGCGTCGCTGCCAGGCAATGGCCAACAAATGGAACAAGGTGGGATTTTTAATGGACACACTGCAGCAGGAGAATGAGGTGACAAGACAGAAAAAGAGAGTGGAGAGACGGACAGCAATGGAACAGAAGGAGCAGTAGCAGAAGCCAGAGCAAGGCACCCCACAGGGGGATACCAAACAGGGGACGTAGCCCCCCCACAAACAGGTAAAGAGACCACAATGGGACAGCTGGGGGGCGGGGGTGCAAGAGTAGCGGAAAGTCATGGAGGGAGGATGGGGGCAGTAACAGCACAACCACAGCACCCAACCCCTATGTCCACCCAACAGACCAGGAAATGTGCACGAGTCCTGGACCCACCCCCTCAGGACACCAGCAGGGAGGAGCTGGAGGAGGCAGAGGAGGAGGTGGAGGATCAGGCGGCGGCACAGGAGCCAGAGGGTCCAGCACAGAGATGGAGGTACCAGAGAAGGGGACAGTCCAGAGTCCAGTAGACCCAGGACTTCTTCAGGATCTTGGGGTCCCTGGAAAACTAGGTGGAGCTCGCAGTAAACAAGTGAAATGAGCACATACTCAACTTGATAGTGAGGGATATGGGAGAGGCCAGATACCAGAGGTCGTCAGCAGAGTGCCGCTCCAAGGCCAAGGAGCTAAAGAGGGGCTACAAGCATATAAAGGACAATAACCAGCAGTCTGGTCACACAGCGTGGACCGTATCCTATTGCGATGTCCTAGATAGGATCCTCCACATGAAGGGATCCATCATGGCCCCCCAGCTGGTAGGGAGCGCCGTGGCACAG
Organism: Sphenodon punctatus; assembly: GCA_003113815.1. Lineage (NCBI taxonomy): Eukaryota > Metazoa > Chordata > Lepidosauria > Sphenodontia > Sphenodontidae > Sphenodon > Sphenodon punctatus. The sequence continues at coordinate 1,557,795 of QEPC01010383.1, read as the reverse complement.
GGCCGGACATGGGAGAATGTCCCACCCCCCATGGCAGCACTGGGTGCATGCATAGACACCGCCAGACCCGCACCCCAAGAGGAATGGGCTGGGACCTTGGGGACCAGTAGGCCCTCGTTATGGTCAGGCACGGGGAGCCCCATACCGCACTTGGGGTCAGGCTCCGATGATGACACGCTGGTCACCCTGAGCCAGTGGACGTGTGGGAACACTCTGAGCAGAGCCCTATTGAGCAGCCAGCCACGGAGGGATTGGAGACAGACATAGGAGGTAGGCACAAGGTGTGGAAGGCACAGGGGCCTGCACAGATTCAGCAAGGGAGAAGGGGGGTACAACAGGCAGGGAATTATGCCAACTACCACCCTCTTCCTTGCTGCAGGAACAGCCAAGGGAGAGGAGGAGGCAATGGAGGGTAAATGGGCACTGGGAGTGGTGGAACATGTGACAGAGGGTAAACAGAAGGGATGGGGCCCACTGGAGTACAGGAGGGGAATGGGGGTCAGGCAGGACATGGGGGTAGGGAGAGGGGACCCCAACACCACACCCCCATGGCCATTCCCACACAGGACTGATACCACTACGTGGGAGGCCGAGGTGGAGGGGGAGCAGCACCAGCACCAGCAGCAGGTGGAGCGAGGTGAGCAGGACGGTGGCAGCCAACAGGCCGGCAGAGGGTAGCTGCCCAAGGGGGAGTGGATGGACCCGCACACACAGGTCCCAGGGGACCCCGGGGACCACAGATGGCAGGCGGGGTACCGAGGGTGACCACGAGGGAACAGGGAAGGGGTAGCAGGTCACAGATGCATGGAGGGAGGGGAGGGGACGGGGGAGGAAACCCGACTAAGAAAGGGGAAGGGGGAGGGATGGGAAGGTATCCCAGGCTATGCCCCAGCACTGTTCGGGGGGGGGCACACACGCAGCTACCGACTGCCCGACTGAGCTAACCGAACCCGTATCCCACAGATCTGCTGCCCTGCCAACTTGTCCAGCTCTGAGAGGGACCAGTGCCGGCAGCTCAGAGGATGTGGGAGCACAGGGCATGTGTGCACCACCAGCAGGAGGACCTGGCAGAGGCGATCAAGAGGACCAGCGTGGAGCAGGGGGAGGCAATGATCACTCCATTGACAGAATGGAAGTGGCCACCAGCAGGGCTGTGGAGCAGGTGGAGGGATAGGACAGGCACCTCCTAGCTGAGATGCGGAAGGAGAGGTGGCTGCACAGATGGGACCACACACGCCAGATTGAGGCAATACAGTGGTTGCCGAACATCATCGACTAGCGGGACACTGAGCACTCTCAGAAGCTCAACCGGTCCCTAGAGATCAGCACCTCGCTGCTGCTACATGCTGGCATGATGGGTGCCTACATCATGGCAGCAGCACACCCGGGCACCATAACGGCTGCAGCCCCACACCCACCTGCCATCCCACCGCTGGTGCTCATCCCTCAACAGCATCAGCAGTCCTGACCACAGGGCCCACGCATCCACCTCCCCATCCCATTGGGGCTGAGATGGCAACAGCCTCCCCGCCAAGTGCAGCAGCAGCAGCCAGTCCCGGGCCCAGCCCAGCCCAGAGCAGCGGCCACAAAGGAGCACCAGGAGGCCGCACAGAGCCAGGAAGTGACAGAAGGGGACACCAATGTGGGCAAGGGCAACTCTCAGACCATGGAGCAGCCCACATGGTGATGGAGAGATCGTCCCAGGAAGCAGGAGGGGCCGGGGGGAAGGGGTAAGGGGAGGGGGAAGTAGGGCACAGGGATCACTGTACATATAATAAAGACACCTTTATTCACTTTAACCATCATGTCCGTCATTTATTGATACACACACCGGGAACCCCGAGCTCAGTGGCTCCGGCTCGGGCACTCCCAGGCACCGGCATGGCAGGGGTTCCACCTAGGTCTGAAGTGGCAGCAGCTGTTACCGCGCCATGATTCCATTCTGCCATTTCGGAGTTGCCCGTGCCACACCACGGCTTTTCTGCTGATATTCCGCTAATTCCGCCGGCATTCTGCAAATTCGGAAACTATCGGAAAAAATGCGGAAACTGTCGGAAATTGTTGGAAAACCACTGTTCCACTATTTTGTAGTGCTGGCAGAATGGCGGAAGTAGTGGAAAGGTTATGTTTCCACTATTTTGCAAAGCCTGTGGAAGTAGCGGAATGAAATTAGCAGAACTGCGGAAATAGCGGAATTAAACTAGCAGAATGAAAGCCTCTGCCATGCCATACCACTAATTGCGGAAACACTGTTTCCAGCGGAAATAGCTACCACTGTGACATTCCGCTACACCCCTAGTCCCACCCCATGGACCCTAGAGCCTCAGGCCTAGGCCCACCGTGATATGTGCCTTGTACGTGCTGCTTGGATCTGCTTAGCATAACGGTACTCCCTGGGGTTTGCTGCATTTAGGTACAGCGAAATGGGGCCAACTGGCCGCTGTGGCCTGGGATACCCAAGGGCCGCTCCATCAGTCGCACATATGTTGTACAACATGCAGCAGGCACTGATTCTAGGGCGGAAGTCTCCACCGCGAAGTCCAGCCGCCCAGCCAGGCACCTCCATCTCTGCTTGAGGGCACCGAAGGCCCTCTCGACCATGGTCCTCGCAGTGTGCAGCCGGGTGTTGTACAGGGCCTCCATCAGGTTCCGGGCCACCAGATGGGCCTTCATGAGCCTTTGGAGCAGCAAATAGGCTGGGTCCCCGATGATGCAGGGGGGCATCAACACCCCCTTGATATGGGTCATCCGCATGTTGGCAAAGTCCCGCCTGTACATCCTTGCAAAGATAGGGGAGATGGTGAGGATCCAGGTATCATGGCTGCGTCCGGAGTGGCCAGTGAAGATGTCAGTGAATCGGCCCTGGTGATCAACAATGACCTGGAGCTGCAACAAGTGGTAACCATGCCTGTTGATGTACTCGGCCGCATCATCGTGGGGGGGGGGGCAGAGGATCTCCACATGGGTGACATCAATTACACCCACGCAGTTGGGGAACCTGGTATCCTCGAAGCTGGCTTTTGCAGACCCCTGATCGATTAGCTGGATCACGCGGTCGAGGACCACCTCCACAGTCTCACAGAGCTGTCCCACCTTCCTTCATGACCCTGTGCAGCTGGCTGTCAGTCCCCCCTGGGTCATCTGTGTCCCACTTATCACCTCCGCCAGGTGCTCCCTGCACCTCCCTGCACCTTCCATTCTGTGACCCGCTACAATGTTACCATTGTGGACCCGCTGCTGTCCTGGCTCGATCTGCTCCCCCCATTCCACTCAGCTGTACCGGGTCGCCTACACCCTGGGGCCCATCTGTATGGCACCGCTACACCATCTGTTCCCTTGGGGTTCGGTTCCATGACCCGTCCCCGGTCTGCTGTTAGCTGCTATCTGACACCTGTACTTGTGATCCCCGTGGAAATTTGCACCACTTGCTCAGATGGCTCCCTGCCAGTGTCCATGCTCACCCCCCACTCCCGTGTTGCCTCCATGACTCATTGTGACTGGGGGACCCTTGCTTGCGCCACCCGGCATCCCCTTGTTGGGGGGGGCACCATCTGCTTTCTGCGGCAGGGGGCTCATTTCCCTCGCTGGCTGTTCATTACCATCTGGGACTGGTTGTCTTGCTCTTCGGACCTGCCTCTACCCTCCCCACTGTCTTCCTCACATTGGTGGCTCATCCCCTGTGACCCTGCTCTGTCACCGTGTGGATCCCTGTCTGTTCAGTGGCCTGTGTTGCTGTTGGGTGCCTCGTGGTGCCTGTGTTGTCCCTGGGGTGTTGGGTGCCTGCCCCCGTGTCCTGCTCTGTTCTGGCCCCATCCCCCTTCTGTTTTGTTGTTGATTGTTGGACTCAGCCCCCCCTCCCTAGTGTCCTTGGGCTGAGTCCAACAATCCTTGGTCCTTGGTCTGTTGGGCTGCCCGGTGTGGTGTTCCCCATCCCCCCTTGTGTGCCCCTGTGTGTCTTTCCCTTGCTCCCTTTCCCTTTTGGATGTGCGCATTCTCGGCAGCGTGTGTGTGGTTTGTGTTCAGCTCTGTCCGTGGTTTCCTTCTCCCTGTTTTGTGTGTGCGGCTCAGCCGTTCACCTCCCTCCTTCCACTCCCTTCCCATTTCCCTCGCATGGGCAGTGCCTTGTGGTGCTTTGGGCTTCATTTGCCCTAGGTCGGCCATGTCTGTGTCTCGTCCTGCCCTGGTGGCTTCTGGGGGTTCTTGCCACGGTTCGGGATCGGTGTCACGTCTGTTGCACTATCCCGGATTGTGGCCTGGCTGTCTGTTTCTTTGCCGTGGTCCCGCTCACGTCATGTCTTTTTGGGGTCTGTTGGAACCACAGGTTGGGGTTAGGCAGCTAGCCATGGTTGGAAATCCACTGTGGCGACCCGGGAGCGCATCACATCTGAAGTTACCCTGAGTCACACCAATGATCCATCAAGCCCAGCATCCTGTCCTCCGACAGTGACCAATCTCGATCACATGGAGAAGAACCAACCATCACAATGGGCAATCCATTCCCCATTGTTCACTCCCAGCTCCTGACAGTAAAAAGTTCATCCCGTAAGCTACTTGGTTAATAGCCATTAATGGACCTATTCTCTAGGAACTTATCTAGTCCTTTTTAATACCCAGCTATACTACTGGCCTTGACAATGTCATCTGGCAACAAGTTCCATAAGTTAATCATGCGTTGAGTGAAAAAGTACTTCCTTTAATTTGTTTTAAATCTGCAGGCAGCTAGGTTCATGGAGTGCCCCCTAGTTCTATTACTATTTGAGACAGTAAATAACTGTTCCCTATATACTCGTTCCACACCACTCAAGATTTTATAAACCTCTATCATGTCCCCTCACAGTCTTCTCTTCTCTAAGCTGAAGAGACCCAGCTTGTCAAGCCTCTCTTTATACAGAAGCTGTTCCATACCCTTTATCATTCTCGTTGCCCTTCTCTGTACCTTTTCTAGTTCAGTTATGTCTTTTTTGAGATGGGCGACCAGTACTGCACACAATATTCCAGATGCGGTCACACTATCTATTTATATAGAGGCATTATGACATCCTCAGTTTTATTCTCTATCCCTTTGCAAATTACTCCTAACATTGTGTTTGCTTTTTTGGCTGTTGCTGCTGCACATTGAGTTGAGGATTTCAGTTTATTGTCCACAATCACTCCAGATCCTTTTCCTGAGTGGTAACTCCTAGTTTAGTACCCATCATTATGTACTCATAGTTTGGTTCCGTATGTGCATCACTTTGCACTTGTCCACTTTAAATCTCATCTGCCATTTAGATGTCTAGGCACCGAGTCTCGTAAGATCCTGTTGCAGTTTTTCATAGTCTGCTCGTGTTTTAACTACCTTGAATAACTTGGTGTCATCTGCAGATTTGATCACCTCATTCTTAACGCCCTTTTCCAGATCATTAATGAATACATTAAACAGCGCCGGTCCCAATACAGATCCCTGACACCCACCACTTTTAAATCTCTCCATTGTCAAAACTGACCATTCAGTCCTTCTCTTTACTTCCTATCCTTTTACCAGTTACCGATCCAAGTAGTTTGAATCTGGTATTTCTCACAACAATAAAGTGTCCTCTTGCTTTTAAAAAGATGGAAGTAGAGAGGGGAGGAGAAATTAGCTGCCGGTGAACAGAATGCTAACTTCAGCATCTTGACCTGAATCTTAGACTTCTTAGAACTTGATATTAGATGTTAGTCTTGCAACCCCCAGAACTAACCTCAGTGTTTTATTTTAGTTAAGCTGACCTTTTTCACTTTTGAAAGCAGAACCATTTTGTACCAACAAAAATCATGTCAGGCCATTTGCCTGATGAAATATTCATGAAATGAGGGTCATGATCTTCTATGGCTCCTCATTCTGTTTAACAAACCACAACCCCATGGAAAAGAAAACCAACGACAACAACAATTAGGCTGTGGTACAATTAAGTTTGTGCTGAACAGCTAGTTCTTAAATAACTATATACTTCCTGCCAGTTTATTAAAGTCAGTCATAAGTATCTACTTGTTTTTCAGAGACAAAAGAACGAGGAGCATTTTTCCTTCAGGCAGTTGACCTGTTCTTTTCTCCTACACACAGAGCCACTTCTACTAAAGCAGTACAACTGGGTGTTCTTTATGCAAGAGAGAATAGTTTTAGTGCTTTCCAATGAGGCTATGATCCTTATTGTGCTGACACAGCTTTCGAAGAACTGGGCAATTTTAAATATCTTTGGGACTGTCTTTTAAATTGCATGACTTCTTAAATGGGCACAAATTCTAGTGACCATGAGCACATTATTTTATATAATGATGGATGAGAACTGCAACCCAATACAGTTCAGATAAGAGTTTAAATGAGTAGCCACGTCTGATGCTATCCAATATCCAGCTGGATATTGTATTCATGGCATCCATTATCTGGTCGGACACCAAATGGTATCCCGTTTAGTCCACCAGCTATCTGGTTAACTAGGTTATCGTTTAATTACTGTTTGACTTTTTTTTTTTTTTTACTCCCTCCTATCTGGACTGTTTTGGGTATGCGTTAACTGGTATTTAAAATAACATAGGCCGCTTTCACACATTACAAAAATGGGTTCTTATAAGTGCTCAAGATCATACTGGGTGTTATAATTGCTGGAGTTTTGTAATGTATGAACGCACTATTCCCCTTTTATGCAGCAAGATAAGAACATAAGAAGTGCCATACTGGGTCACACCAATAGTCCATCAAGTCCAGCATCCTGTCTCCGACAGTGGCCAATCACAGTGGCTTGGGAGAAGCACCCAACAGGTCACAGTGGGGGATCAATTCACTGTTGTTTTCCCCCAACTCCCGTCATGTTCCCCAATCCTGTCTGGCTAATAGCTGCTAATGGAGCTATCTTCCAGAAACTTGTCCCAAACCTCTTTTAAACTCAGCTACAGTACTGGCCCTTACCACAGCCTCTGGCAGTAGATTCCACAACTCAATTATATGCTGAGTGAAAAAATATTTTCTTTTATTTGTTTTAAACTTGCCACCCATGAGTTTCATGGAGTGTCCCCTAGTTCTAGTACTAGCTGAGAGGGTAAATAACTGCTCCTTGTTTATTAGTTCCAC
>QEPC01010383.1:1492629-1527066 GCA_003113815.1 Sphenodon punctatus | reverse complement strand
GGCGGGGGAGGGGCAGTTTTCCCTCCCCCCTCCAGGCTGCGTGGATGGAAGGAGTGCCAGGGAGCACACACACACACCCTGCCCAGCCTTGTAAATAAAAAAAATGGAATACCCCCACCCCAGGGATAGCCATACCTGGTGGTGCTGGGGCTCTAGCCCCAGGTCCAGTGGTGGTGGGTGCGGTGGCACTCCGGAGTACTTCAGGCCACTACCCTGGGTCTGGCAGCAGCAGGTCTGGCAGCGGCGGCACTCTTGAAACTGGAAGGCCTAGTAGCAGCCTGAAGCGCTCCAGAGCGCTACCGCCGCCGGACCCACCACCACTGTCGCCAGACCTGAAGCCCGACCTACCTGGTGGTGCTGGGGGTGCTGTCCTGGGTTTGGTGGCGGCAGCGGGTCGGGTGGCAGAAGCACTCCGGAGCGCTTCAGGCTGCTACTAGGCTTTCCAGTTTGACCCGGAAGGCCTAGTAGTGGCCTGAAGCGCTCCAGAGCGCCACCACCACCGGACCTGCTGCTGCCAGACCAGGGGCCAGAGCCCCAGAAGCACCAGGTAGGGTGATCCCTGCAGTGGGAGGGTTAAAATATTTTTTTATGAGACTGGGTGGGGAGGAGGGGGGCTCCCCGGCACTCCTTCCACCCGCACAGCCTGGAGGGGGATGGAAAACTAGGTTCGTCCCTGCCCCTGCCTGAATGTGTTTGGAACCCAAATTTCATTCAGTTGGTTCAGACGAGGGAGTGGTTCAGATTCGGGGTGTTCATGAATGGCCCAAACACCCTGAGTTCGAGTCGAACCCTGAACTTCCAAACAGCATTCACACATCCCTAATTTGTACACATACCTTAAAGTTCCGTATTTTTAATCTTCTGGGTTTACAAATCCACAAGTAAGTTCCGGATGCATTTTTCATGCACACACTGCCCTGAGGCAGTTCTTGGATGCATTCTTCACACAAACACGGCCCTGAGGCAGCCTAAAGTAGCCGCAGTTGTAGATGTGAGGGGCTGCCATGGAAACTAATTGACCACAGCTGCCTGAAGCAAAGCAGTTTACCAGGAGAACTTTTTACACACAAAAGTTCTGGGAGAAGTTCTACGCAGAAGTTCAAAGAGCCGTATGTTTAAGATCTGGGCGAGTGATTTAGACATACAGAAAGTTCAGGATGTAACAGCAAACATCCAAGAAAAATGTGTGTGTAAAAACACCTATTTATTTATATATATATTTGTGGTACAGGAGCAAATTTCCATTTGGTGTAAACCAGTTTAGCTCTATTGACTTCATCCAATACAAAAGGACTTCAGTGGAGGTCTGGCAATTTACACTTGCTGAGGATACAGCCGACAATATTTAAGAAATAAAACTCATTTTAATCACTGATTTTTTGTGCATGTATTGATTTTATTATCTTCCTCATCCATGTGTATGGACTCTGTTTCATATACTGTCCTGCTCTTCACCTCAGGTGCCTTCTTTGTGTGCCACCTCTCAAACTCAAAAATGTTTCCCTCTTGACATCTCCTCCTACCCAGTCTCCACACATACACACACAATATGAAGGCTCTGAGATTTATTTATTACCAGCAGTCAGTTTATATTTTTGCCAGGATGCTTCAGGATCTCAAGAGTTTATTGGGCATCAGTGACTCTAAATAAATGTAAAGGGGAAGTTTATAAAAAAAATACCAGAGCACTTCTCAGTTATAAAGACAAACTTTTTATTAGGAAAATAAATTTTACATATAAATCAATACCAGGGACGTAGTGTGCATGGGGGAATAGATACTCTATAATAATGTAACACTGGAAGAAAGCAGAAAATAATTCATATTTTTAGATGAAAAGAAGAGATGAACTGTGGGAGGTGGAATGATCATCAGTCAACCCCTTTAGCTATAGCATTGGATGGAATTAGTACTATCTACCAGCTACCCACACATGTGCCTAATTGGTAGGTTTATGAGAACACATGGAATATTTCAAAGACACATCAAAATGGAAATGAACAGATCCCTCTGTATCTCACTAGAGGCAATCGTAAAGCTTCCAGTTATAATGACCAATCGTGCAGGGCACTAATAGGCTTGTCAAGCACACTCCCAGATGTTATGAACTACAAAACAACGAATGAGAGAATAGAACTTTGCAAATAGTGTGAAGCAGTTTTACCACAGACCTGTACCCTTTTAAATCACCAGACAATACTCCTCACTGCTGTTTCCACATTTCCTTTCACCCATGACTGAGGCCCTTTTTATATGGGTATCGGGGTGGTGGTGGTGGATATGCTGCTGCAGTGAGCGGAGGTGGGTGTGCACCCATTCCCATGGGTGCACACCAACCTCCACCCATGGATCCTCCTCCAGTTTGTTGGATGACTCCTTGGTTGGATTATGGTTGGAGATGGGTGTAGATGGGTGTGCGTTGGGAGCACGCACCCCCCCATACACACACATTTCTCAGGCTGTTTGCACTGACAAACACCCATCCTTTCACCCACCGCCGCGGCATTTATACGGATGCCCCCCCTGAATCTAATACCCTACTGCACACCCAGTCTGGGGGAGGCTTCCATGTAAAAACGGCCTGAAATAAGCGACCACAAAAATGGGCTCAAAATCCAGCCCTGACAATCATAAAGGGAAAAAAAAAGCTGCATGATGTTCATGATTAAAGTTTTAACCAAGCACCAACGTGCAGAACATTCTGTAAGATTCCCCACCAGGAGATTTCCTCACTGGGAGATTTGGTGCTACAGTAACGTGGGCAAGGAGCCCAAATCTCCTGCTCTTGACCTGGAAGTTCCATTGATATCTGACCGTTGAAAGAACATCAGCACTTGCTGAAAATGGCTGTTGACTATGGCACGGCTATGAACTAGAGATGGATTTCCTAATTGCAGAAGGTCTAAGGCCTCGCAAGATAGTCTGAAACTTTCAAGTCATTGTAAATTGGTTATTTCAAAAAGGAAGTTAAATGTGATTTAGACTTTCAGTAGGGTCTGTTTTAGTGGAATAATGCACTCGGTGATGCTTTTTAAAATGGTATTTATTGTCTACAGACTACATTCCATGTGCTCTTCATTCAGAACTTCTAACAGTTCTGCTCATCTAAAACTAGGAACTATTTTCTGCCTAGAATTCATATTAAGTTGCTGTCCTCAAATACTGTTTAAAACTATGACCCATCTTTAATTTAAATTAAATTAATTTAATTTACAGTTTTTGTACATGTTGGGTCTATGTCAACTCATATACACACATGTGATTGCCGTTGTGAGGTATGTGCGCCATGACAAAGTCAAATGACCTTTCATGTTGCTAAAGAGCAGTAATGTGGAGGGCAGAAGATTAATTATAGCACTGGCCCTTTAAGAACCAAAGGACGGCTACTGCAATTATTTATTTATTTATTTATTTTATACATTTATGAGTCGCCCCATATGCCTATGGCATCCCGGGACATCGTACAGCTAAAAACATTCATAAAAACAATTTTTAAAAACATCAACAATTTAAACATCACAGGGATCGGAGAATAAATAAAAATAAAATAAGGGCAGGGAAGAGCTAAAAACCCTATCCCTCCCTCCCTCCCTCCCTCCCCGAAGGCCTGGGCGAACAGCCAGGTTTTACAAGCCTGCCGGAATGTTAAAAGGCTTGGGGCCAGACAAGCTTCCTTCGGGAGGGAGTTCCAGAGGCACGGCACGGCCACTGAGAATTCCCTCTCCATTGTGGCCCCCCGCTTAACACAGGGGACCTCCAGGAAGGCACCCCAAGCAGATCGAAGGAGTCACTCTGGAGAGCGGAGAGCAAGGCAGTCCCTGAGGTATGAGGGGCCAAGACTGTGAAGGGCCTTATAGATCATAACCAATACCTTGAACCTGGCTCAGCACGCTATTGGAAACCAGTGCAGAGTCCAGAGCACTGGTGTTATATGCTCCCGACGACCCGTCCCCATCAGGAGACAGGCCGCCGCATTCTGCACTATCTGCAGCCTCCGAACCAGGAACAAGGGCAGCCCCATGTAGTGCGCGTTACAGTAGTCCAGCCTTGAGGTGACAAAGGCATGGATGAGGGAGGCCAGGTCCAGCCTGGAGATGTATGGAAGCAGCCTCCGCACTAGATACAACTGATGGAAGACGGCCTTCACCACCCCCTCGACCTGTCGACCCAAGTGGAGATCCGAGTTCAACACCACCCCCAGACTCCGAACCTGCTGAGCTATAGGGTGACGAACCCCACCAATCAGGGGGGCCAACACCTCCCTCGCCCTCCCCACCACCATTACCTCCATCTTATTGGGGTTGAGCTTCAGCCTGCTCTGCCATATCTACTCCACCATGGCCTCCAAACACTGGGATATCAATGAGACAGCAGGGTCTGGGTCATCTGAAAAAGAGAGGTACAGCTGAGTATCATCAGCATATTGGTGACATCGCACCCCGAACCCTCTCACGACCTTCCCCAAGGGCTGCATATACACATTAAATAATAGTGGAGACAGAATGGAACCCTGTAGAACACTGCAGGACAAGGTAAGGGGGCAAGATGTTTCAGTTCCCAACACCACCCGCTGGCTTCTCCCTGAGAAGAATGAGTGGAACCATTCAAGAACAGTCCCATCCAGACCCCCCAGGTCACGAAACCGTCTCAACAGAAGCCCATGGTCCACGGTATCAAAAGCAGCCGAGAGATCTAGCAGGATAAGAAATGTCGAACATCCTGTGTCCATCTCCCAGTGAAGATCGTCGACCAAGGCCACCAACACTGTCTCCGTTCCATAGCCGGGACGGAACCAGATTGAAAAGGGTCTAGGAAACCAATGCTGTCCAGATGCGCCTGGAGCTGGATCACCACTGCCCTCTCAATAACCTTCCCTAAAAAGGGAAGGTTAGAGACGGGTTGGTAGCTGGCAAGTGCATCCACATCCAATTATGATTTCTTCAATTAGCCCTGAAACTCTGCAGCTAGAGAGCCCAACTTTTATATAGAGTTCAGAGAGCGTAATTTCATCCGTGATGGGCCCGGAGGCCTGCCACACTGAATCCCTGACCATGATCCATATTGGATCCCGGTCCATGATCAGGCCAACCATCCTTTAGATGTGCCAGCCTGGTTGCTAACAGGGACTGGGGAGGGGGAGGGGCAGGACTGCATGGCGTGACGTGCGGCTGCACAGCCCCGTACCCCATGTTCCCTCGACTGACTGCCCTTCGGAAGACGGGCGGGTGCAGTAGCCAATGAGGCCTCTGCACCTGATCCCATATTGCAGTTGGGGCCACAATCCGGGATGGGCCAAAGGAACAAATGTTACTTTTGGCACATCCTGGTTCATGGCCACTCTAACCATGGTTCTTGACCTCTGGCTGGCCGGGAGTCGAGAACTGTGGTCCAGCTTGTTCCCAGACAGAGGTTCACCATGGTGAACCTCTGGCCGGGACCAAACTGACGTTCACAGAAATCCCACCACACAGGGAATCCACTGGGGTTCACTGTGGTGAAAGTCATTTTCATCACGTCTGAAATTACCCAGAGATGAGGGATTTTAGTTCAGCTTTGACTCTGGAGAGGGAAAGATCTGGGTAAGAGGCTCTTGCAGACTGAAGAGAATGCTGGATGGATGGAGAGAAAACAGCATTTGGAACCTGTCTGAGAACTCCCTAAAGGACCCAGAAGTCTCTGGTGGGATCTTTCCTTTTTTATGTTTATATTTGGTGTATCTGAGTTGAACTGATGGATCTACACTTAGTTGGAGAAACATTGTGCCCAGATCACAAGAAGTAATAGTTTCACTCTGTTCTGTGCTAGTCAGACATCATCTGGAGTACATTTTATAAAAAGGACATTGACAAATTGCAATGAGTTCAGAGGAGAGAGACAAAGATGGTCAGGGGTCTGGGAAACAAGTCCTATAAGGAAAGGTTGAAGGAGCTGGGTATGTTTAAACTGGAGAAGTGAAAACTGAGGGGAGACATGATAGCTGTCTTCATATATATGAAGGGCTGTCACACAGAAGATGGAATATATTTGTTCTATGTTGGTCCTGAGGGCAAGACTAGAACAAATGGTCTCAAATTACAAGGAAGCAGATTTTGGCTAAACATTAAGAAGAAATTCCTAGTGGTAATTGTTATTCAACAGCAGAACAGACTTCCAAGGGAGGTGCCAGGGTCTCCATCGCTGGAGGTTTTCAAATAGAGGCTGGACAGCCATCTGACAGTGAAGCTGTCACTGTGGATTTCCTGCATTGAGCAGCGGGTTGGACTATATGACCTATATGATTCTCTGACTACCGGAGGATTGGGCTGGCTATTGGGGGATGGCTTGGAAGCCAGAATCTAAATTTAACAATAAGGCTAAACGGCAAGCAGCCTGTGTGTAGCAGCGAAGGAGCTAAATTCCACAGAGACTGTGCTTTGGAGCCCACTCATGAGGAGGAAGGTGTCCACTGTCACACACCTATTACACTCAATTGAATTTTGGACCTATTTACTTAAATAAGATATTTGTTAGTTGACAATGAAACATATTGCTTGGTTTCAACTATTTAGGAGTTAATGAACTATGAAGTCCAATTGCTCAGAAGAATTCATCAGAAGACAATTATAAAATCTTGTTAATGATACTACAGATTAGGGATGGGACACCGGGGAGAATACTGGATACTGGATTTACCAGTATCAGATCTCCCCAGTATCAGATTTACCGGTATTGGCATACCATATTTTTAACACTGGCCGCTTTACCGTTTTTTTTACATTGCAGCCATTGACTTCAATGGCCGCAATGTAAAAAAACAGGTAAAGCGGCCAATGTTAAAAATCCAGTATGCCAATACCGGTAAATATCAGATTATCGGATTAATCCAATTCACCTGATTATCGGGTGTATTGGATTCATCCGATACCGATATTCCCACCCCTACTAAACATGATAGCCTCTCCTGTTAAGCACAAGTCCTAAGTAACATTTAAATTTGCTGGAAATAAATATTAGTCAGTGTTGAATGTTAAAAACAGATTACAACCTTGCAAAGTAATTCTAGTTTAGCCGCTGAGTATCGCAGAAGAAATAAGCATTACTCAACTCTACAGGTATGCTTGTTTTGCCAGAACATTGTGTGACTAAGTTTCATAACTGTTATAATTTACCCGTCAAAGATTATTTAAACTCTGTATTACCTTCAAACCACCCAGTTTAATTTAATTAGGTTAATTAAAGCTTTAACAGAGTTTAATCAAGTTGTATTTAAACATGTTTGAAAATGCGATTTGAGTGAACTTTTCATGAGCAGTTCTACAAATGAATAAGTGCTTCAACTCAAATTAAAATCTTGTTTTGTTTCAATTATTGGCCGATGTTTGAAAAAGTATACTGATTTGTTCAAGTAAAATTCTTCTGAAACCTAGCTTCACACAGAATTAATTACTTCAGAAGATGATTCTGCCACCCTCATGTGATGCTATACAAGCCTACATTTCCTTCCCAAACAGAGTAATGTTTTTGGATAATGGAAATGTCTCCAGGTGAGACAGGGAGGGAACCTTAGGTAGCCTTACCCCTTCCTGGGCAGCTGGGCCACACAATGCAGTGGATCATGTGGCTAGCGGCAGTCAGATGTTTCCCACACACACTCTGTGGCAGGGGAGAACAGCTTCCTACTATGCAATGCATTCTCAGAAAAATTCTGAAGACACGTTGTAGAGTAGCCTGACCCCAACCTGGATCACGCTGCCTATGGTGCAGGGGATTGGTGTAGTCAGGGGAGGAAGGCAGGATAGCGTCAGATGTGCACTCGTTTGACTGGTGCTGCAACCCTCCCCAACAATGGCAGTGAGCTCCAAAAGAGTCCAGTTGGTTCAGCTTCCCCACAACCATCTGGGCAGCTCCATGCACTTGTTACCTCACTGTGTGGTGGTGATGAATGCCCATCACAGGGCAGCATGGAGATTCAGCTAACACTGCTCCTGTGGAGACAGCCTTGGTCAAAACAGAATACTGACCTTACTGGTGAGATCCTTACCACAATTAAAAAAATTATAATAATTAATTTATATATATATTAATTGTATATATATATATATGTGTGTGTGTGTGTGTGTGTGTGTGTGTGTGTGTGTGTGTTTCAACAAGTTTAAAAATTGTGTTCAGCTATTACGTTTTATTAGCTGAATATTAAATGTTACAGATGAAAATTTGAACCGAAGCAATTGTTTCTTGCATTTAGCTTGAACCTCACTAATTTACTTTTGTTTTGTTACATATCTAGATTCACAACTAATCCTTGATTTATAGCTCACTACTGACCTAACTGTATGAAAACATGAAGCTTGGGGCTATATTAGCCATCCAAATATTCTCCGTAGATTTCCTTACTATGCAATGTGGAAAGGAAGGTTGAAGGTGGATGTAGTATTATTGAATCTTTACAAGAATTATTTGTTACACTAAAACACCAGAAAAACTCAAGGTAAAAAGAGCTGATTCAGCACGAAATTGTTGCTTCTCATTTTTTTCCTTCAGTGTTTGAATTATTTCATAAGGGAGCATTAATGTAATGTTTACAGTAGAGTTTTTCTCCCTTCTGGGTAGCTTGAATAAATATTGTACAATGCATTAAACTGTACACCATTAAATGAAAATGAAATGTTGAATCATACTTAGGCTGACAGTTAATACACCATGGAAATGAAAACTCACCATTATACAGGCAAACAAAGTTCATTATATTCAGTATTTATTTGTAGATATGTGTATTTTGATTATGTTCTTTTGATCAAAGTAACTGGACATGACACATTGCTCTGACGGGGAATTTTTAAAAAGGTGTTTTGTATTTTCTTTCCTATGTATACTTGCATACAAGCCTTAATGTAAGCTGAAATCCAGAGGTCTTTTCCAGGGCAAAAATACCATTCCTGTCAATGGGATCGATCAGAAGCCCTACGCAAAGCACGTGCAAACTGCATGCACCCCCATTACAGTGACATTATGGAATGCGCAAATCACACAGATCTCTGTTTGGGATCCCTGCATGCAGCTTGCGCAGGAGGTGGTGGTGTTTATTTATTTATTTATTTATTTATTTATTTATTTATATTTAAATCCCACCCTATTCTCTGAGGCTCAGGGCAGCTTACAATAAATACATAAAATACAAATATAAAATAAATAATTAAAACCCCACAAGACTAAAAACACCCCCCAACCCCAGTCTATCCCTGCCCATTAAATGTCTGGCCAAATAAAAAGACTTTACACTGCCTTCGGAAGACATTCAAAATAGGGCTCAGGGGAGCCTCCAAGGGAAGGGAGTTCTAAATCTGTGGGGCAGCTACCGATAATGCCTCTCTGTGGTCCCAAGTCATATCTCGGTGGCCGGGCCGCACCTTTGGAACTCCCTCCCAGAGGAATCTCACCTGGCCCCAAGTCTTTTGACATTCTGGCGTAGTTGTAAAACTTGGCTGTTCGCCCAGGCCTTTGGGGAGGGGGGGAGGGGGGGTTAGAGGGTTTTATCTCCCTTACCCTATTTATTGTTTTATTGAGTTCCCGGGCCCTGTTTTAATACTTTTAATACTTGATTATTGTGTTTTGATATGTTTTAATTGTTTTTAGATATATTTTACATGTGATTGTTTTATTGTTGTAAGCCACACCGAGCTGTTTTAGGAGGGGCGGGGTAAAAATGTAACAAATAAATAAATATAAAATAAATATCTGAATGTATCTGAAATGACCCCCAAACCCTAAGTAATACCCACAAAATTCCCCTAAATCTGGAATGAAAATTAAAAATTGGCATGAAACCAGTATTTTGGTATACCACTTTGTCAGTATTTTGACATTTGGGTATTTCAGGTACCTGATGAAAACCCTTTTTGGGTACCCAAAAGTACACCAAATTTTTGTTCAATTCCAGTTCCAGAATTCAAGGAGTACTCATTTCAGCTCTACTCAGGGGTCACCAAACTGTGGCTCAGGAGCTTCATGCAGTTCTTAGGAAGTAAGTGCGGCTCTTGGCCAAGGTTGGTCCTGGCTCTTGCGCTTCCTGAATGGTCCTGTGTCTTATTACATTGCAACGAAGCCTCAGCAACTGAACACCAGCTGCTCCTCAGAATCACAGCATCCAGGACTTCAGAACACTACCAGCCAATCACAAAGAAGGGAGATATGTGTGTGTGTGTGTGTGTGTGTGTGTGTGTGTGTGTGTGCATGCAAGTGTATTTTGAGACGTTCTGCATATGAAGACTTTGGCCTCTTGGATGAAGTAACTTTGACCACCCCTGGTATAGGACAAAATAGTGCAAATAAATTGGCTTTGAAAGGCAAGCCAAACTTGTCACTGGTGTATAAAACAACTTCAGTTGCCCCTTCATCCGGATGCTGCATTTAACATCATTTTATTTTATTTTCCTTAGTGGGGTGAAAAACGGAGTGTCTTCTACAGAAATAATAGACTTAATTTCACTGTATAATGTGAATGTGGGATCAGAATGAAGTAAGAGTGATCATCACTTTACAGATTAGGAGAGGGAGACAATTTCAGCTATATGTTAGAAATCCAGGCTACATTAATGTAAAAAAATCCAGGATTCGAGCAATGTTTGTGTGTGTGGTTGGGGAAAGAAGAGATTAGAGGTAGGAGGAGGACTTTACAGGAAATGAGGCCAGATAGAGCGCCTTCAGATATAGGCCGCTTTTAGACGAGCGCCGCCTGCTTGCGCTGTGAAATCATGCGGCTTGTAAAAGTACTAAGGGCAGCTTTTATACATGCCTATACGCCCAATATTTCCAGCCGCACATTCTTTAACAGTGCAAATTAAATACCTTGCATATTGAGGTATTTAATTTGTCCTGTTAAAGAATGCATGACCGGAAATATGGCACATATAGGTGCATCTAAAAGCGGCCCACTGCACTTTTACAAGCCGCATGATTTCACTGCACAAACAGGTGACACTCATTTAAAAGCAGTCATAGAGAGTAATGGATTTCTCATCCCAGATACTAGGCCTTGCATTCCAAACAAGGTCAGTCAAACCCTTCCTCATTCATTTCTAAAGTGCGGGACCAGCACTGTAAAGGTGAGACTCAGCAAAGGCTTTCTCTTCTAGGTCTGAACAAAATAAAGATGCAGTCCTTTAGTGTGGATAAGGCCTCCAGGGACTCTTCTACTGTAATCACATTATCTGGTGAGGAACAGGAGGACCTTCCTGAGATAGAACACTGGTAACACTGGTGACCTTTCTAGTAGGAGAGACTTCTCCAACAGAATTTAAGAGTGCCAACAATGAGTAGGACTGTTAGATCTATTTTTTCTTTTAAAGGGACTGTAACATGGTTACTGAAGTCTCTGCAGGACTCGGTCTGTTGGGCTGGGATAAGTCACTGCATGGGAGCAGCCCTAGGAGTAAGCTGGGCTCAGGTAAGGAATTGGCCCTTTAAGGTACCAAACAAAGAGACAATAAGTTCAGATGAGAGACTCCAGCTGGGCATGGCTGTGTAAGCCAGAAGTGTCTGAGCTTATAAGGGTTAGGGATGTGCGAACGCGGTTTGAAAGTTCGGAGTTCGGTCCGAACTTGAATAGTTCGGTCGACCGAACTAAATATTCGAACCTAACTCGAATTCGACTGAACTGTTTGGTCGAATCCGAACCAGTTAGGAAGGGCAAGAAACCTGGTTTTGAATGTACGAACTCAGTTCGGAAGTTTGGAATTCGACCGAACTCAAATAGTTCGGTCGACTGAACCGAACTTTCGAACCAAACTTGATTTTTGAACCAAACCGAACCAAATTTCTGAACTCAGTTCTGTCCACACATCCCTAATAAGGGTAAGCTGAGAAGCTCACAGGGATAGGACCACCAGGGAGAGGCAGCAAGCCTGAAGGCTCTGCCTCAGTGAAGGGGGCACAGATGGAAGGAGCCAGCTCTGTGGCCCACAGGGCCTGCCGCTGGATGCCAACTGGCAAGGGACCAGGTTGGGGGGGTGTCTCCATTTTGAAAGAACTTAGTAGGTGAAGACTCTGTAACATAAAGACCGTGTGTGTTGTGTATGTGACATGGAAAAGCTGGGGATGCTGTACATCAATTACATTGGATAAAATACAAGTACTGTGTGGACTGTTTCAGGGGTAGAGCTCCTGAAAGATCTCACCCTAACAGGGCTCTGTCCTGTTACAGGAATGCTGAGAAGTGTGGTTGAATAATATTTTTTTAATTATTATTTCTTCATATTTTTTAGCTGCCCCCTTCATGCCTATGGCATCTCGGGACAGCTTACAAAGTAAAAAAAAATCTAACAGTAAAGTTCAATAAAAATCTAAGACTACAAAACATTTTTAAAAATATTTTTAAAACCCAGATTTATCCCCAAATATCCCACCCTCCACCCTCCCCTCCAAGGCCTGGGCGAACAGCCAGGTCTTGCAGGCTCGGCAAAAAGCCAGCAGACCTGGGGCCAGGCGGGCTTCCTCTGGGAGGGAGTTCCAAAGTCATGACCCAGCCACCGAGAATGCCCTCTCCATAGTGGCCCCTCATTTTACATGGGGGATCTCCGAAAAGGTGGCCCTGGTAGACCGAAGGAATCACTCTGAGGCACGGAGGGTGAGGCGGTCCCTTAGGTATTTATTTATTTATTTATTTATTTTCAAAATTTCTACCCCGCCCCTCCTGAGAACAGCCCGGGGAGGCTTCCAACAATAAAACCATATAAAATACATATAAAAATTTAAAACATCAACATACACTATAAAGTATTAAATAGGGCCCAGGAACATAAAAACAAAAAGTAGGGTAGGGGAGAAAACCCATTAACCCCCCCTCCCCCCTCCCCAAAGGCCTGGGCGAACAGCCAGATTTTACAACTTCGCTGGAATGTCAACAGGCTTGGGACCAGGTGAGCTTGCTCCGGAAGGGAGTTCCAAAAGCATGGCGCGGCCACAGAGAATGTCCTCTCAATTGTGGCTCCCCGCTTAACATGGGGGACCTCCAGGAAGGCACCCCCGGCAGACCGAAGGAGCCGCTCTGGGGTGCGGAGGGCAAGGCGGTCCCTGAGGTATGAGGGGCCCAGACCATGAAAGGCCTTATAGATCAGCACCAAAATCTTGAACCTAGCTCGGCATGCTATTGGCAATCAGTGCAGAGTCCAGAGCACCGGTGTTATATGCTCCCGACGACCCGTCCCCATCAGGAGATGGGTCGCTGCATTCTGCACTAGCTGCAGCCTCCGAACCAGGAACAAGGGAAGCCCTACATAGAGCTCATTGCAGTAGTCCAGCCTCGAGGTGACAAAGGCATGAATGAGGGTGGACAGGTCTGGGCCTGAGACGAACGGTTGCAGTCTCCGCACCAGATGCAACTGGCAGAAAGCAGCCTTTGCAACTGCCTCCACCTGCTGCTCCAGGCGGAGATCCGCATCCAATATCATCCCCAGACTCCGGACCTGCTGAGCTATAGGAGGGCGAACCCCCCCAATCAGGGGGGCCACTATCTCCCTCTCTCTCCCCACCAACATCACCTCCATCTTATCGGGGTTGAGCTTCAGTCTGCTCTGCCACATCCATTCTGCCACGGCCTCCAAACACTGGGATAACAATGAGACAGCAGGGTATGGGTCCGAGTCCAACCCCTTGGACCCGAGTGGATACAAGGATGGTATGGTCCAAGGGGTTGGATGTCTCGTGCCCCTAGGGGACCGAGCTACATGAGGGAGGTGCCAGTTGCCGTCCCCCCACTGAGGGTGAGGGAGGACCTGGGTCCAAGATCCATACGTGGGGGGCTGCTGTTGCTAAATGCGAGGTCCGTTGTGAACAATGGCCAGGAGGTATGAGAGTCTCAGACCATGCAGGGCTTTATAGGCCAAAACTAACACCTTGAATCTGTCTCGGTACGCTATAGGCAGCCAGTGCAGAGTCCGGAGCACAGGTATTATGTGATCCCATCGACCCGTTCCCCATGAGGAGATGGGCCGCCACATTCTTCACTAGCTGCAGCCTCTGAACCAGTATCAAGTGAAGCCCCACTTAAAGCGTGTTACAGTAGTCTAGCCTCAAGGTGATGAAGGCATGGGTGAGGGTGGCCAGGTCGGGCCTGGAAATGTATGGATGCAGCCTCCGCAGTAGATACAATTGGAGAAAGGTGACTTTAGCCACCACCTTCACCTGTCGATCCAGATGGAGGTCTGCATCCAGAACCACTCTCAGGCTCCTAGCCTGCTGGACTACAGGAGGGTGGACCCCCCCCACACACGAGGGGAGCCGACACCTCCCTCGCCCTACCCACCACCATCACCTCCATTTTGTCGGGATTGAGCTTCAATCTGCTCTGCCACATCCAATCTGCCATGGCCTCCAAACACTGGGAAAGCAACGAAACAGCAGGACCTGGGCAGGTTGAAAACGAGAGGTACAGCTGAGTGTCTTCAACATATTGGTGACATCGCACCCTGAACCCTCTCACGATCTCCCCCAAGGGCTGCACATATACACATTAAATAATAACAGAGACAGGATAGAACCCTGCGGAACGCCACAGGTCAAGACCCAGGGGCTTGATGTTTCAGCCCCCTGCACCACCTGCTGGCTTTTCCCTGAGAGGAATGAGTGGAGCCACCCAAGGACAGTCCTGTCCAGACCCCCCCTGTCTCAACAGCAGCCCATGGTCCACTGTGTCAAAAGCGGCTGAGAGATCTAGCAGGATCAGAAATGTTGAACATCCTGCGTCCATCTCCTGGCAAAGCTCATCCACCAAGGCCACCAATGCCGTCTCAGTACCATAACCGGGGTGGAACCCAGACTGAAAAGAGTCAAGGAAACCGATATTATCCAGATGCACCTGAAGCTGTCGTGCCACCACTCTAGGACAGGCATGGGTCTAATTCACAACTGGTGGTTCTAACAGACCCCAGGACATCCACCACATCGGCTGGCATCACTTCCTGAAACTCATCCCAAGAAGGTAAACCAGATGGTGCCTCCATAACCTTGCGCTCCTCACCCACTGCTTCCAATCCAGTGTCAAAGTTACTCTGGATCTGAGTGATCTTGTCTGCAAAATAGGTGGCAAACTCCTCACAGTGGGCCTGGGACAAGTCCCCATCCAGGCGGATGGAGGCCGAATTGACCAGCCCCCGCACCACCTAGGACAGTTCTGCTGGGCGCGATTTTTCAGGTGCTATGAGGGCAGCAAAGAAAGCTTTCTTTTCTGTTCTCACAGCCTCAACATAGTACTGAAAATGGGTCCTATGGAGAACTTGGTCAGATTCAGAGTGAGTCCGACGCCAGCGTCACTCTAGTCTTCTGCCTACCTGTTTCATACACCGCAGCCCCTTAGTAAACCATGGGACTCTGCGGTGATGAGACAGAGGCAGGGGATGTCTTGGAGCCACCCTATCAATGCCCCCCCCCCCCCGAAAGATGTTCCAATGCTGGACTAGCTCATCGACAGTGACCGCACAATTATATGCTATGGAATTGTGATGTTCAGAAATAAGGGACACGTGGAATTTGAAATCCTAAGCAGCAAGAGGAGAAATGGAGATCAAGCCCAATCAGAATCCTCTCTAACTTCCACTATGGAACAACATATCTGTGGCAGTAACGTGACGTAAATGTGGAAGAAGCAAAGAGAAGGAGGAGCATGAATGCAGTGGAAGCATGGTGGGGACAGTGAAGAGAACAAGGATGAAATGAATACAATGACAGACAGAGCTCTGAATGTGCGCAGGAGAAGTGTGCAAAGGTTCAAGTTACCTGTGGAAACACTTGGTAAATAAAGTGTGATCTAAGAGTGAAATTCATTAGACCCTTAGCAAGAAAGCCTGGAAATGTCTCCACAATCTTTGCAGACCATTTGATCAATCTATGTGCAGGAGACTAGAAATTCATTCCAGAAACCCTTCTACCCACAACCCCATGGGGATGTGTCCTTCTTCCTAAACTGTCTTTAACCCTTCCCCCATGCTTCTCCTTAGCCCTGGAACTCCCTCCCTGAACATATTGACTCTGTGTCTCACAACTTGCAAATCCTTCCTAAAAACCTACTTCTTTCACTAGGCTTTTTCTAGCTCCTTTCTCCCCTCACACTACTCACCGATGATCTTTCTACTGTCCTATAATTCAGGGTGCACATTTTCCTGGTCCCTTTGTGAGATATCTCATTGAAATCCTGGTTCTCATTCAGCCCGGATGAAGGGAGAACTGGGACAGTTTTGCCTAATTCTTGGCAAGAAAATAATCCTTTTTTTAAAAAAAAATTGTGCATGTGTGTAATATGATGCCCTTAACCAAATGAATTCAATTTAATTGCAAAGCCAATGGCTGTCACAATACAGTACAATACAAATAAAACATTATTACAAAAAAGAAAATACTGTTATAAAATAAACCCCACAAAACCCCAAAGCAAAACATACAATTTAGGGGTAACAGTTATCCACAGTGGTAAGTCTGGCCTTGATTGCAGCTGCCAAAAACTTAGCCATATGAACAGTAATGTCCCAATATTGGCCAGAAAGCAAATAAGACAAAAGTTCAATTAGGGTATTTTCAGATGTGATGGGGCGGCATTCGCCCACGGAAACAACCCTTAAATTCCCCACCGGTATCACTCCGGCACAGCCAACAGACATGCCGGGGAATCCCGGTGGGGAATCGGGAAGGGAATGAGGTCGCACGGCGTAACGTGCAGCCGCACGACCCCGCCCCCCCATGCTCCACCACCGCCCCCCCTCTGGGGAGACGGGTGGGCGTCGCGACCAATGCAGCCGCAGCGCCCGCCCGAAATGATCATGGCCTGGAATCCTGGCGGGTATTCCGGGCCGTGATCTGCGTCCAGACATGATGGGTCCCTTCATCCCCGCCAGGAATTTCATTCACCACGCGATCGGCGCCGGCCCCGCGGGTTCAGCCGATCGCGTGGTGAATGAGATTCCCAGCAGGGATTGAGCATGGTTAACATCTGGGGGGGAACTTCTGGTTCCCCAACAGATGTTACGAGGGCATTCCCCACCACAGGGAATTGACTGTGGTTGAGCGTGATCTTGTAACGTCTGAAAATACCCATAGTGTTTGACATATCCAGAGTTAGGTACAAAATACAAAGGCCCACATACAAATGACAACTGAATATTATATGCGAAAGAGATTCAATCTCATTTAAACTGCAGGGCTTGCAGAGTCTTAAATCATAAGGTTTCCCTTCAACCCTACCCTCAGAGACCTCAGAAGGGAGAAGATTGAACTGAGGTAAAGTGAAAGCCCTCCTCTTCATCCAACATAAAGATGAACTTAAATATTCTGCCCCCTGGGGCGCCACCTGAAATAATTTGTCCACGGAGGAGATTTTTTGAGAACTGACTGCTGCAGACAGATACTGTCCCTTCTGGTCCAACACATCGTTTAAGAAGAGCAAAAGCACCTGCCAATGGAAGAGACAGCAGAGCTTCCCCTGGAGAACCCCAAACAGGAGATAAGATCTGACACTCCAGTGTCCCAAGGATCCTTACAATTAAGATCAGAAGCTACAAAAATCAAAGAGCCCGGAGCTGATAAATGAACCTGAAGCCAGAACTTGATTACTGCCACCTGAATCATGGAAGATACTGAGACAAGCCCTGATTCGGCTCTTAAAAGTCCAATCGGTGTGTTATTGGGAGCAAACAAAACACAGCAAATAAATCTATTTTGAACCTTTCTCAATTTTTTTTTAGTAAGGAGGGACCACAAATTGGAGACCCAAAAAGTAGTTGGGGGAGCACCTTGGCTTGAAATAATCTTAGGGCCGGGGTGACCCTTAACCAAAATGGTAGTGATGCTTTGCCGTCATTTTGGTTAAGGACAGTGACCATTTTGAACATGCACAGTTGCACAGTGATTTTTTTAAATCACAGAGAACTCATACCAGAACCGACATTACCTGAAATCGCAAGTTTTATTCACAAGAAAAAAGTGGGCTGCTTGTTCAGCCCTATTAATAATAAAAATAATTAGAGACCTTCCACTCCTGGATGCACTAACAGACCCAATAAAGACATGATCTAGGTGGCTTTGGTTCTATTAATTTCTGGGCTAGTAGCTGCCGAACATTTTTCCCTGGGTGACCCCTTGTGAGACTTTTAAATATTATTCACATGCTCATAGACAGGCAAATATATATATCAAATATCAAAGGGTTCAATCATGACCCCATCTAGAGATGACACCCCCCCTCTTAAGACAGAAGTTCCAAACTGTGAGTTATGACCCTAGGGTCTTTGTCATGCATGCCCCTCTCTTTAAAGTCAGATTAAACAGTTCTTACTATTCTGGACAAAGCGCAAATTGGAGAATTTCCCCCTTTTATTTAAATAGATTGCTGCAGCTAAGTAAGTTGCTGAATCATCATTAATGTTAATTCAAAATGCATTAGCGCATGGCACTGGGGAATCTCAACTTCAGGCAGCAAACTATTAAAGTACAGTACCTTCTGTGGCTGCCAGGCTGCTCTTTGCAATTATTGATTATTAATTATTATTATTATTATTATTTTCTTACCTCGTTTAGTAACACACTCCCTCTTAAATATCCCCAGTGATCTTTAAAGGACAGTAAGCAAAAAACAAAGCAACCTGTTAAAGTGTTCTTCCAAAGAGCCCAGTGCACTTTAGACCCGTTCTCGAAGAGATAAACCATCACAATTTTTATTTAAGAGCCATTCTGCATTTTGACCATTGTTTACATTCATGCAAATGATGTGCTCTGAAGCACTGGAAAGAGCGGAGAGAAAAAACCCCAATCAACTAGTTCTCTTCGCTCGCTTAGACACAGCGAACTGTGTTCTCTGCATTTTTCCCATTGGCGTCAAAGAGGGAAAAAGAAACAAAGACGGGTCCCTGCTTCTACATAACCAAATGCTTTCTGTGGACAGTGAGTACCTGAGGGCAAAAACATTGTTATGGCAGCAGAGAAAGCTGACAGTTTTCATAAGCGGCCCTAGTGAAATACCGTCGTCTGATTGCTCTGGCATCATCATGCAGATTATGACCAGCCTTAATGGTTTCAGCTAACAGCCAATGCTGTATATGACATCCACTCGGCAGTGCATTTTGCATCTTAAAAATGTACTATTATTATTGATGCCTTCCAGCTTTCACTTCATGAACGCTTTCCCAGTCTGTGGGTGTATTTTATAGACAAGGGAAACTCAGATTAGGAATGAGTGCATTTGTTACAGCTCAGAGATTTCCCCATTCCGGCTAATGTTTGTTTTCGTTATTTAAAGAAAGTTACAATTCACACTGAGCAACCTGCCATGTGGACAAACACAGAATTCTAATTAGTTTGTACTCATTCAAGACTGCACAAAAAATAACCTTTTTTTAAAGGGGGAAAAAAAGAAAACACTGAGAATTTATTTTTTTTCTATTGCTATGGAGCTGAACTGGGTACCTAATTTAGTACCTGTGGGTAATATCGTCATTTTCGAGCACCGTTGATATTAGCACCTGTGTTTTTTCATCATTTTCTATCAATTGAATTACTTTCTGGCATTTTTCATAGTTTTCAATCACTCTCCAGCATTTTCCCCATCATTTTCATATTTTTTTTGGTCATTCTCGCCACTTTTGGGAACCTTTACGACAGTTTTAGAGCAAAATTATGGCACTTTTATGGCAATTTCTTGCACTTCCTCAGCACTTAGCTTACACTTTTGCATGGTTCTCAGCCCTCCTTATAAGCAGACTGGGACCAATAAAGAAGCTGGCAGTTGTGGCTCCAAACAATGTGAGCAAGAGGGGAGGAGGTACAAAACTGGGGAAATGCCATGGCTAAACTAAGCAAACCAAGCAGTAGCACAGGGGAAAAACAGTCACCTCCCAGTACCTGACATCGGTGGCTCAAAACCAGGCCCTGACACTATCCATTTCTGACCTACTTATAACTGGAATGCCTTTGTTTGAAGCAATGCTATGATATGTTTTACATATCTCAGCTTCTTAAATGTTGTTCCTAATTGTGTTCTTGCAGAGTCATTTTGGACTAGACAAGAGTGAATTGTGGAGCTGATATGGTTTGACATCTGGCATCGTGTTACTGCTCTATTTCCAGAATCCTGTTAATGGGCAAAAATTTAAGCTTCAAATATGGACATCAATGCCTTCAGAGAATTGGTCCAAGAAACAATGGACTGTCTCCTCAGTGGTTTTAAATTAGAATAATTTCTAAATTAGTTTTAGCTAAACTTCTTACATGTGATATATTTCCATCAAAGTATTTTGGCAAGAATGAAATCCTGATTCTGTCTCATGAAACAGCCATTATATTTTTGACCATTGCAAGCAGAAATTAGATGGTGTCTCGGGGGAGGGGGGGAGGGGCTCATCACACACTCCGTCCTGGCCTGTCCCAGGCTGGAACTGGGAAAAGTAGGGAAGAAGTGTGTGATGAGCTCTTTCAACCCTGTAGGTAAGCATTGGTTACGCTGGGCCTATCACTTCTCTGCTCTGAATTGTCAGATAAATGACTGTGTAGTCTGGCACACTCTTTCACCTGTTCATGGTTTAATCAGTTAAGGTGTTCATTTTCTAAATGTGTGCTGAAATCATTATTTCAATACTTTATTTTTTGTTTTTCCAGCCTTTTATGGTTAGCATTTTGAGATATCCTGTGATTCAGGTTACTAGTCAATGATTTAATAAAAGTGAAAAAGGAACCACTGAACATAAGAACAGCCATACTGGTTCAGGCCAATGGTCCATCAAACCCAACATCCTGTGTCTCACAGTGGTCACCTTCAGTTGTTTCAGAAAAGTATGCAATAAGTCATAATGCTGTAATCCATCCCCTACTTTTCACTCCCAGATCCCAACAGTCAGAGGTTACATCCTAGTTGACTAATTTCTATCTTCCAAGAGATTATTTGAGCGCGGTAGCGCTCTAATAGTTAAGGTATGTTGCACCCTTCATTATAAAGCCCCAACATTCTTTTTGCTATAAGATTGTCCTGATAAATGTTAGGATCACAATATTTGTAGTGAGGGATCACTGGGGTAAGCAGTTCATACTTCCCAGATTTCAGCAAAATAGGTTGGATAATAGTTGAGATATCGCAGTTTGGAAACTGTACTTTGAAAGCCTGTTTTTTTTCAAAAGTTAGATTGTCTCAATCTCGGCAGAGTAAAGGGGTTTTGTCTTTGTTGGGAGGAGGTGTAAGCCTTTTAGAAAATTCAAAGAGGCTGGTGGGGTAAATCAGTTAGTAATTTTTAAGTGATGACTTCTTGAAAATTCAGTGTTAGCCTATGGAGACCATCCTGAGTGTGGAGCGCTTCCGAACATTCTATGTTTAATGCAGAGATTGATTAAAAGCAGTCTTGAATACTGGGGATTACAACTCCCAGCAGGCACTGCTTACCAGAGCCTATCAGTGCTGTGGAAAGAAAGGGAACTGCACCTCCCAGGGGGCAGTGTGAGTGACAGTTCAGCAATGTTTAGAGCTGATCTGGAGGAGAGAGGCAAGGCCTGTGGAAGGGAGAGAGCTGAAGGTCATTCTGATCTGATCCCACACGGTAGGTGCCTCACCTTGGGGTCCAGGGATGCCGAGATGGCTAAACAACAGAGCTAGCTAATCCTGCAGTGATGTTTGGGGTGGTTGATCTTGCTTCCTAAATGCGCCCAGAACCACAGAGTGCATGGATTTCAGCGATAGCCCTTCCCCCTCCAAAAATGTGAGGTGTCTGAGCAGTGGCTCCAATGGGGCATCCCATTGGAGGAGCATGGCTGGGCCCGGAGTGCTGGAGTTTACCTGGGATGGTCCCAGGTGCAGGAAGAGGGCAGAGACTTATCCCAGAGCCAGGGACAGGAGGTTACAGGCGGGATGGAATTGATCTTCTTTCAGCGCTTCTCCTTCCAACATTCTCAACCCCACTAAGGAATGAGGGGTAAGGGGGTGGTCTGGGCTGATACAGTGGGTGTTCTGCAGGAGAGGATTAGGGATATGGTGGGGTCCTGTGCAGAGCAGTCCTGTGGGGCAGAGTGACAAGTGCAGTCCTCTTGGAAGGACCCTAAGATCGAGCTTCAGCCCAGGGAAAGAAATCCTATGGGGGAGCAGGGAGGGAGGGAACCTATACAAAGTGGTGGTGGTAGGGGGAGCATTCAGGGGAGAGGGGAAGAGCCTCTGTAAATAGATTTCACAGTGGAAGTCATGCACAGGGGGAGCACTTTACAGGGAGCAGCTTTATTGGAGATATGGAACCCATTACATGGAGAGGTCTGCAGAGTGGGCAGCATTGTGCAAGAAAGGGAGACCTGTCCAAGGGGAGTAAAGTGTGAGAGTCTTGTAGAGACAGAGATCTGCAGAATAATGGCCATAATTGTGCCAGGGGAGAGCCATGGATAGAGGAGATTGGAGAACTGTGTGAGGGATCTTTGTACAGGGGGAGAGCTGCAGGATGGGCAGCATTCTTCCATTACATTGTATTTAACAAAGAACTTGTATATTCCATAATAAAAAAAAATTCTGGTTTACAAGAAGATCTTGCAAATTCAATCATGCTCAAAGCATGGAAATTGCAGTTAAGGCTCCTGTCTTAACTTCTGTGCCATGTTAACAGTAAATACATTGTACAGTTTCACATATTGTGCTCACTTACAACATATGCTCCATGCGCCCACACTTTGCCTTTGTCTTTCAGCCCCAATCCTCTTCCTCTGCAGTTTGGGGGCAACACTGAAGCTGGGGACAGGAAGGTGTGAGATGATCCCTCACGCCCTCCATTCCCTCTATCCTTTAATTTCAGTTGGGGAGTATGGGACAGCTGACTAATGGTTCACAACTGTCCCTCTTTCCCACTAGTCTCCACTACCCTCCCAGAGCACAGTGAAGCTGGGTAGAGCTGTATATAAATGTTTAATTAAAACTAAGTTGGTTATGCATTGAAATTAATAAAATGGAATGGCCATTGGAAGCAATGGAGGCAACAGCAGTGCCAATTTCTAACTAAATACTATTGTCATTCCAACATCCTGGTGGATTCCTTTTTTGGTAGCCTTATTTTCAGCAATAAACAATTCAGGACTTATTCCAGAGGGGTGGGGCAAGGCAATAGTAATCCCAGTTTACAAAAAGGGTCTGAGATCTAATCCAAATAATTATCGTCCAATAACTTTGCTAAGTGTGGTGAGTAAACTCTACGCCAAATTTTTACACACCAGACTGACACCGTGGCTAAAAGATAAGGTGGTAGTCCATCCAGAACAAGCGGGCTTCCAAAAAGGAAGATCTGTTGTGGACCATTGTCTCATGCTAGTCCATCTAACAGGAAAATACATGCATATTAATCATAGGGTGTTTTCAGACGTGACGGGGCCAATTGGCCCCGTCACGAAATCAATGAAATGATCCCCCACCGGGATGACCCATAACGCCCTAATAGATGTTCCGGGGGATCCCAGCGGGGAATCGGGGAGGGGGCGGGGCCGCACGGCGCAACGTGCGGCCGCACGACCCCGCCCCCTCCACGCTCCCCACCGCCCACCCTCTGGGGAGACAGGCGGCCACCACGGCCAATGCTGCCACAGCGCCCGCCTGCTATGACCACGGGTCGGAATCCCTGCGGGGATTCCGGCCTGTGTACGCCGTCCAGACGTGACGGTGGGGGTCACCACAGCCTGGAATTGAATTCAACACGCGACAGCCTCTGGTCCCGCCGCTTCAGCTGCTCTCGTGGTGAATTTGATCCCACTCCTTGGTAACATCTGGGAGGGAACATCCGTTCCCCCCAACAGACGTTACGTGGTCCAAGCCACCACAGGGAATTGACTGTGGTGGACATTGACCACGTAATGTCTGAAAATACCCATAGACTCTTTGCAGTGTGCATTGATCTCAGGGCCACTTTCGACTTGGTGAACAGGGATTTGCTGTGGGAGAAACTGAGGCAAACTTTAATCGATTTACGGTTCCTCTACTTAATGAGAGCTCTGCATCATAATTCTTCAATGGCAGTCAAATTCGATAGTTCAGAGCATCTCACTAAGGGTTTGTATATTTCTTCAGGGGTAAGGCAAGGATGCATATTGGCCCCATCATTGTTTAATCTTTTTATCAATGATGTAATTCCAGCCATGTCATTGCCTGAATTTTCACTCCAAAATTGGCCTCTCAGCATGTTGGCTGCTTACCATATGCTGATGATGCAGTATTACTAAGATAAACTAGGCTTGGATTGCAGCGACAGCTGACTGCTTTTTCTAATTTCTGTAAAACCAATTTGATGGAGGTAAATTATGAGAAGTCCAAGATATTGGTGTTTAGTAGGGAACATAAGATCTACCAGTGGTCAATGGATGAGCGGCCTCTAAGTCAAGTGAAATCCTACAAGTATTGGGGAATTAATTTTCAAGCATCCGGTTGTTGGAATCTCCACTTTCAATCTGTCTCTGTGAGTGCTAAGAGCTCTGTAACAGCTATTGTGCGGTTTTTGGGACAAACTGGGGAAAATGCCTTAATCCCAGCAATTAGAGTTCTTAATGCCAAGGTGCAGGGGCAGCTACTATATGGTGCATCAATCTGGGCAGTTATAAGATCTTATAACCTAAGCTCTTTTCAATCTAAATACCTGCGCATTCTAGTTGGGATGCCTAGATGTATTCCTGCAGCGGGTAGCACTTTGACTGGAACTAGGCCAAATAAGCTGGAATAATAAAGCAATAGAATTGGCACTACACTTATGGTTAAAAATTATCTTTGCACGGCCGATAGGGCTCCTACAGTTTCTCTATCAAGACACATATCTGAGTACATGGGGTAGAGTTATTAGAAGCCATGTAAAATCAATTGGTTTCTCCCAGGAATATTTTAATAATAAAAATCTGCTAGCAGCCAAGGCTGAAATATCACAACATTTAGGGGATCTGGACAGAGAAAGGAATTTGTCGTGAATAACAGAAATGTCTTTTTTGTCTGGGTATGTTTCCCTGGTGCCAATTAAGAGGACTATGGCTGCCTATTTTCAATTTCAAATCTCGGCCAGAAGTAGATATTTGTTTTGTTGTGCTCGTCTAAATGCATTACCGTCTATGGTTCTTGAGGGCCGCTATCAGAAAATTCCTTATTCACTGTGCCTATGCCCATTTGACCAGTTGGAGACAGAATCAGTAGAGCATATTATGTTTTATTGTCACTTGTATGACAACTTAAGAACTCAATATTTGGCTCCTTTAATGCTAAATTATCCAGACTTACACCATTAAATTTGGTTCACAATTTTCCATGTGATTCCTCAGTTGAGTTGTCCACAGCAGTTGCTTTATTTTTATTGTAGGCCTTTGCAGTGCGTAACAAATTTATTAATTGCAAGACACTAAAATAAGATCTGGCAGGTCTGGTAATTTTTTATGCGCAAATGGATCCACTATGGGTTGTCACACGTTTTCTGGTTGTCTTGATATGTATTTGTGTTTTAGTTTTTAACTTTTTTAGTTGATTCTTATTTATTATTTTGTGTGTTTGTGTATCGTCTTGCAATGACCGCTGGTCATGCTAATAAATGATTTGATTTGATTTGAACATCCAATTAAGTTATTGTGAAATTATACAACACAGTTGCATCTTTGGGAGTACATAGGGAAGGAAGAGGGTGTGAAATGATGAGGAAGACACCAGATGCAGTCAGTGGAATGACAGGGATAAATACAAATTGTGTGCAGGATTAAGTAAGTGGGTGCAATGACAAGAGGAATTAGAAATAGTTACAATAATAAGGTTCTGAGTGAAATAACTGATTCTCAAGACTGATGGGATATGTGGGGAAGCAGTCCTATAGTTTTAACCACTTACCATAGCTGACTCCCTATCCTTTGACTCCCAATAGCCTCCCTCCCTGTTATTCCATTTCCTCATCTGTGCTGTTGTTGTTGTTGTTGTTGTTGTTGTTGTTGTTGTTGTTGTTGTTCCACATGCAGACTTCTGTTCCATATGACACATACAGACAAACATTGTATTTCCCTGTGTAGAGGCTCCACCTGCCGGGGATCCATTTTGGGGTGGGCGGAATCAACACCAATGCTCCCCAAAATGTTAAGGTCTTTTTATTTCCTCTCCCTGGCCCTCTTCTGGGTCTTACAACTGCCCCTCACTCAGGGTATCACAATTCTGGGGACACAGTCCCTCTTGGGGTCTCTGCCCCTACCAACACTGGGGGACACAGCCCCTCTCAATACTGGGGACACAATCACTCCCAATACCGGGGGACACAACCCCTATCACTCCTTTGAGGTTCTCGCCCCTATCAGGGTCTCACTCAGTCCCTTACGAGACTCTGGGGTCACAGCCCATATCAGGGATCTCAGCCCCGATTAACCTTCTGGGGATGCAACCCCTCACACTGGGGCACAGCTCCTTTGTCTTGTCTTCTTACAGGAGTCTGTCTCTTAGAGGGTCCCACTCCGGGAAGCTCAGCGGGCATCCATGCATCTTCTAGGCAAGTCCTTCAGGGCAACTCACAGTTCCTTGCCTCTTACACCAGTACAGCTCACTCTTGACTCCTTGCTGGCCCCAGTCTCCTGCTGTCTCTGCCAGCTTCTTGGCTCTGGCTCCTTCTCCAAGCCCCGGCTCCTTCTCTGAGCCCCGCATGCTGCCCCGCTTCCGGGTTGTGTAGCATCTGTGGTGCAGCCCCAGCTGCTGCTGGCCAGTGTCCTCGCGGCATCCACTCCCCTGTTAAATACAGGCTGTGGACTTTAAACACCCGCTGCTTGGCCAATCTCTTAAAGAGACAGTCCCTGCTCTCAGTTTCTCCCGGGAACAGGGAAACCGACCGCTTCCCCGTTACACCCAGAAATTTTGAGTTCTCTGTGAGACGAGTGGGGGCTACAGGGTTAGAGGGGCAACTTGAACCCAGGACTCCTGGGTTGCCCGTTATAAGACTGAGAGTAGGGGAGAGGAGAACAGGATCGGAAGGAGGATTACTGAGTTGCCTGTGAAGGAAGTGCAGCCTACTGGATTAGAGTGGGGTGGAGAGGCTGGAAGCCAGGAGTTCTGAGTTCTCTATTACAGGGCGAGGACCAATTAGATTAGAGGGAGAGAAGGGGTGGGAGCCAAAACTGCTAGGTTCTCTTTTCTCAAAGAGTAAACAGAGGGGCAAGGGGCCAACTCACACCCTCCTGTCCCCAGTTTCAGTGTTAATCCCAACCTGCAAAGAGGAAGAGGATTGGGGCTGAAAGACGAAGGCAAAGTGTGGGAGCATGGAGCCTAAGTTGTAAGTGAGCACAATATGTGAGACTGTACAATGTCTTTACTGCTAAAATGGCACGGAGGTTAAGGTGGGAGCCTTAGTTTACACTTTCCCAGGGGCGGCTGGTGGGTTTTGAGTTTGGAGGGGCGAGCCGGTGGGCGGAGCCAGGGGGACAGTGGTTGGAGCCAGGGGGACGGTGGGTAGAGCCAGGGGGATGGTAGGTGGAGCCAGGGGGATGGTAGGCCAGTGGCCTGGCATAACCCAGAAGCAAGGAGTTCCCAGGGTTAACATCGGATGGAAGAAAAAACAGTCTACATGCACATCAAGCTTAAAATAAATAATATATAACCCCCAAACACAGGGAAACACAGAAAACACTGGCAAAACACAGCAGCAACTAGTTCCCACGATAATGTATAAACCCAAAACACAGGGAAACACAGAAAACACTGGTAAAACACTGTCACAACACAGCAGCAAGGAGTTCCCAGGGTTAACATCGGATGGAAGAAAACACAGTCTACATGCACATAAAGCTTAAAATAAATAATGTATAAACCCCAAACACAGGGAAACACAGAAAACACTGGCAAAACACAGCAGCAAGGGGTTCCCAGGGTTAACATCGGAAAACACAGTCTACATGCACATCAATCTTAAAAAAATCAAGCTTTGGGGGCCGGAGTGTGGTGAACAGGGGGGAGGAGGCGGCTATAGGGGTAGTTCTGGGGCGTGGATGGTATGGTCCATGGGAGCAGATGGCTCACGCCCCTAGGGGACCAAGGTGCCTGAAGGAGGTGCAGATTGCCATCCCCCCGATGGGGGTGGGGGAGGAGCCTTGTCCAAGGTCCACTTGTGGGGGGTTGATGTTATTGAATGCGAGGTCCATGGTCAACAAGGCCCCAATTGTCCAGGATATAATCTTCAATGGGGCCGTGGACCTCACGTGTATCACAGAGACCTGGTTGGACGAGTTCGCTGGTCCAACTTTGGCGGATCTCGTTCCGGCCAGGTATGCCGTGCAGCATCAGCCCTGCACAGGTGGCCGGGGAGGTGGTGTAGTGATTATTTTTAGAGAGGACTGGCCTGTTAGGAGGTATCCAGTTCAGGAGATTGTGGGTACTGAGGTCCTTCACGTGGTGTTCAATTTGGCTGGGGGCAAGCTAGGGGTGCTGCTGGTATACCAGGCTCCTTCTTGTCCAGCGGCATCCCTGACTGCTCTAGCAGAGCTGGCCTCGGAGGTGGTGTTGGGCTCCTCTAGGACTTTGGTCCTGGGGGACTTCAACATTCACACCGATGCCGGCCTTGTCGGGGCAGAGCGAGAGTTCATGGCTGCCATGGCAACCATGG
Source organism: Sphenodon punctatus (assembly GCA_003113815.1). NCBI lineage: Eukaryota > Metazoa > Chordata > Lepidosauria > Sphenodontia > Sphenodontidae > Sphenodon > Sphenodon punctatus. The sequence continues at coordinate 1,498,513 of QEPC01010383.1, read as the reverse complement.
ATTTGTCCCAGGAGGTTATCTGCCCGACCCACATGGGGGGGTACACCCTCGACCTGATCTTCAGTTCTGGCCTTAAAACAGGGGTCCGGTTGTGGGGGAGGTTAGAGCAGTGCCCTTGTAATGGACAGACCATTATCTCCTTCAGGCCGGCCTCTCCACACACACACACACCCAGAAGGAGAAAGGACCAGTTAGGATGGTCCACCCTTGGAGGCTGATGGAACCCCAGCGGTTCCAGGAAGCCATGAGGGAATTAACCTTGGTCCTGGACGGTCACTCTGTCGATGAGCTGGTCCAGTCTTGGAACACCTTGCTGGAGGAGGCCATCGACAGGGTGGGTCTGAGACGTCCTCTGCCTCGGTCTCATCACTGCAGAGCCCCTTGGTTTACCAAGGGGCTGCAGTATATGAAGCAAGTAGGCAAGAGACTGGAGCGACGCTGGCGGCGTACTCGCTCTGACTCCGACCGACTTCTCCATAAGGCCCATTTGCGGTCCTATGTTAAGGCTGTGAGGGCAGCGAGGAAGGATTTCCTTGCTGTCCTCATAGCATCTGCGAAGTCATGTCCGGCGGAGCTATTTCAGGTGGTGCGGGGGTTGGTTAGTCTGTTCTGGCTCCTCCTGGATGGGGACTTGTCCCAGGCCCGCTGCGAGGAGTTTGTCACCTACTTCACAGACAAGATCGTTCAGATTCAGAGTGACTTTGCCACTGGATTAGGGGCAGTAGGTAGAGAGTGTGAGGTGATGGAGGCCCCGTCTGGTCCATCTTTGTGGGAGGAGTTTCAGTAAGTGATGCCGGCCAATGCGGCGGATGTCTTGGGGTCTGTGGGGGTCACATGTTGCAAACTTGATCCATGCCTGTCCTGGCTAGTGAAAGCCTCCAGGGAGACATTGGGGATGGTGCTGGCGAGGGTAGTGAACGTGTCCTTGCAGCAGGGGAGGTTGTCGCCCAGTATCAAGGAGGCTGTGGTGCGCCCTCTGCTGAAGAAACCATCTTTGGACGTGGATGCCCTCGCTAGTTACTGACCTGTATCTAACCTTCCCTTTTTTGGGAAAGTTATTGAGCGGGTGGTGGCAATCCAGCTCTAGGCACATCTAGACAGCATCAGTTTCCTGGACCCGTTTCAATTTCGGTTCTTGCCCAGCAATGACACCAAGATGGCGTTGGTGGCCTTGGTCGACGATCTCCACCGGGAGATGAATGCAGGATGTTCAACATTTCTCGTCCTGCTAGATCTCTCGGCCACTTTTGACACCATGGACCATGGGCTGCTGTTGAGATGGCTGCGTGACCTGGGGGGGACCTGGATGGGACTGTTCTTGAATGGTTCTGTTAATTCCTCTCGGGGAGAAGCCAGCGGGTGCAGCTGGGGGAGGAGACATCTTGCTCCTGTGCCTTATCCTGTGGTGTTCCACAGGGTTCCATTTTGTCTCCATTATTATTTAATGTATATATGCAGCCCCGAGGGGAGGTCATGAGAGGGTTTGGGGTGTGTTGTCATCGATTCTCAGATGTACCTCTCTTTTTCAATGGACCTGGACTCTGCTATCTCGGTGCTGTTCCAGTGTTTGGAGGCCGTGGAGGAATGGATGTGGCAGAGCAGACTGAAGCTCAACCCCGATAAGATGGAGGTGATGTTGGTGGGGAGAGCGAGGGAGGTGTCAGCTCCCCTTATTGGGGGGGTTCACCCTCCCATAGCTCAACATTCATGCTGACTCCACCCTTGTGGGCACTGAGCATGAGTTCATGGCCACCATGGCAACCATGGGCCTGTCCCAGATGGTTATTGGCCCAACACATCAGGGAGGACACACCTTAGACCTTGTGTTTTGCACCGGCCTTGAGGTGGGTGTTCAATTAGTGGGGGAGATATCAGCTGTGCCCTTGTTGTGGATGGACCATTACCTCCTGCAGACTTCGCTCCTAGCGCACGTCTGCCTCCGGAAGGGCGTGGAGCCAATTCAGATGGTTCGCCCCCGAAAGATGATAGAACTGAAACAGTTCTGAAAAGTGCTGGGGGAAATACCCTTTGACCTTGACGACCATCTCATTGATGACCTCGTTGTGCTGTGGAACACCTTTCTGATGGAGGTCATTGATTAGACGGCTCCTAGGCATCCACTGCCCAGGCGCCAGCTCCACAGACCTCCTTGGTTTTCCAAGGAGCTGCAATTGCTGAAGCAAGATGGGCGGCAGTTTGAGCAACGGTGGCATCGTTCGTGTGCTGAAGCTGATAGATTGCAGCATAGAGCCAGTTTATTAGCCTATGCCATGGCTATACAGGTAGAAAAGAGGGAGTTCTTTGCTGTCCTCATACGTCCGCAAAATCCGGTCCCATGGAGCTGTTCCAGGTAGTGTGGAGGCTGGTCAGCCTGGCCACCCTCAACCTTGGAGTGGAGTCATCTACTGCCCGTTGTGACATGTTTGTGGATTATTTTGTGGACAAAATTGCTCTTATTCACCACGATTTCAACGCAGCATTTATTCCACTAGCGGAACCAGGGGTTATGGAAGCCCTGTTTTGTCCGGTTTTCTGGGATCAGTTTCAGTTAGTGACGCCCGCCGATGCAGTGGATGTTATTGACGTGGTCAGAGCCACTTCTCGTGAATTAGACCCTTGCCCGTCCTGGCTAGTTAAGATCTGCCAGGAGACAATGGGGCCATTGCTGGTTGGGGTGGTCAGCATATCCCTGTGGGAGGTCAGAGTGACGAACTGTCTCAAGGAGGTGGTGGTGCGGCCTCGTCTCAAGAAACCATCGCTTGATGCTGGCTCCCCTGCTGGCTATTGGCCTGTCTCTAACCTTCCCTTTTTAGGGAAGGTTATTGAATGGGTAGTGGCTCGGCAGCTGCTGGGGTATCTTGATTGTGTTGGTTTTCTTGATCCCTCTCAGTCTGACTTTCATCCGGGTTATGGCACTGAGCCTGTGCTTGTGGCTTTGGTAGATGACCTGTGCCGAGATATGGATCAGGGTCATTCGACTCTGCTGATCCTGTTAGATCTGTTGGCTGGGTTTGATACCACTGATCATGAGATGTTGGTGACGCGCCTGCAGGACTATGCAGGAGTGGGCGGGATTGTTCTTGAATGGTTCTGCTCATTCCTGACCGGAAGAACCCAGCATGTAGTTCTCGGGGACTGTTTTTCATCATACCAAGACCTCTCATGTGGAGTTCCACAGGGTTCTGTTCTGTACCCTCTCCTGTTCAATGTGTATATGCAAACGCTCGGCGAGGTGATTAGGGGGTTCGGTGTGCAGTGTCTTAAATATGCTGATGCCACCCAACTGTACCTCTCTTTTTCAACAAACCCAGGTCCAGCAGTCTCGATGCTTACTCTGTGTCTGGTGGCTATGAGGGATTGGATGAGGGCTAATGAAATGCGACTGAATCCTGACAAGACGGAGGTGATGTTAGTGGGTATGGTGATGGAATTGGCGACCCCCATCATTGATGGGGTCTGTCCTCCATTGACCTCCCAGGTACGGAGTCTAGGGGTGCTCCTTGATGCCAGCTCCAGATGGAGCCTGTGGTGAGGAGTGCTTTCCGCCAGTTCTACCAGTCTGGTGCGACAGCTTCTGCCATTTGTTTCAGACTCTGACCTGGCCACAGTCATCCATGCATTCATCACCTCTTGATTAGACTACTGTAATGTGCTCTACATGGGGCTACCCATGCTGATGGCTCGGAAATTGCAGCTGGTTCAGAATGCGGCGGCCCATCTCCTAGTGGGACTGGGCCACTGGGAGCATATTACACCAGTGCTCCGCTCTCTGCACTGGCTGCTGGTGGTTTTCTAAGCCCGATTCAAGGTGTTGGTTTTAACCTATAAAGCCCTAAACCGTTTGGACCCTGCCTATCTGCGACTGCGAGACGGCCTCACTCCCCATGTCCTGGATCTGCCCCTGCAGTCATTCGGGGATGCCCTGCTCGAGGTCCCCCAAGTTTCTTGGGTGTTCTCGGTGGCTGTGCCACGCCTATGGAATTCCCTTCTGGTGGGGCCCAGCTGGCCCCGGATCTCCCCTCTTTTCGGAAAAATTGTAAGACCTGGTTGTTCTGCCAGGCATTTGGTGGGGGAGAGGGGTGATGGGTGTGGGGGCTGGGAGGGTGGGGTAGGGGGGTGTTTTTTCTATTTCCCCCTTTAATGTTTTAAAATTGTTTGAATTGTTTTATTGTTGTAAGCTCTCCCGAGCTGCCTGTGGCAGGAGGGGCGAGGTATACGTTTTTAAAATAAATAAATAAATCAAATAAATTAAATAAATGTGCGGCAGTCCTTTTTGCACATGCACAGACCAGCTGTCCTTTTGCAAAACAACAGTGATGATGCTGACACCATTTTGAAAAAGGGCCACACATGTGCAGAACTGCCCCAGTGACCATTTTACACAAGTTCAGTTCTCTCTCTTCTTTATTTTTAACATGATATCTTGTGAGATTATGTACTGAGGCCAGGATCTATTCTCACAAGAACAAAAATATATTCTAGTTTCAGCCCTAGACCCTCCACCCTTCTCACGTTGGTCTCCTGGCAATTATTTCTCCACACTTACATCTGCTTTTCTCTCAGTCTTTGTTTCACTGCTGTAACCAAACTGACCACCTTGACAGAAATGTGTAGAACAGCAAAAAGGGGGTCTGAAGGAACAATAAAAGTGTCATCAAGTAAAAAGATGCTGAATGCTGTTGTGGAATATGTGCATCGCTGAACACGAGGGTGAAAGCGAGCAGCAATTTTGCTGCTCACAAGAGATCTAGTAATTTCAGGAACCAGATTGATTTCCCATTGATTTCTTGATCCCAGTATGAATTCTTGGGCAAAAATATTAAAAATAGTAATAGCAGAAAATTCATGCACATGAGCAAAATGGCCTTAACCAAAATGACGGTGATACTATTGCTGCCATTTTGATTAAGGGTGGTGGTCATTTTGAGCATACACAAAACAGCCCACTGGTTATTTTGTAAATGTGCATTGAATTTATTATTAACTATTAACTATTAGTATTATTATATTTTTGTAGGGCTGCCAGATGTGTAGGTGGAGCAGAAGTGGAGCAGGCCCCATAAGTGGTACTCCAGAACATACCATAGCACTGCCAGTGGAGTGGCCTGCCCAAATCTGGGGCACCGTCCAGTCGGTTATTCTTTATTGTATAGCCAAAAAGGCTGTTACAATACCCTCCGCCGAAAATTCAGGCGGTGGGGGGTTGTCTTGCCCCATCAACTCCCTCCCCCTCTCCTGGGAGCGCAGGGGGCTGGATGGTGCAGCTGCTGCTTGCAGCAGCTGCACGGATAGTTGCCGTGCTGAGGCCGGTTTGCAAGGGGTTGCCTAGCAACCCTTGCAAACCGCGTGAAAACGATAAAGCCGCTGATTGGCCCCTGCAGTCACGTGGGGCAATCAGGGGCATTGCAGGCTCTCCCCGCTCACTCTAGGAGGAGCAGGGAAAGGAGAAGCACCCACCCGCCCTCCCCTTATACTGTGGTTTCCGGTTGCATTAGAATGGGCCAGGAAGGAATTTTTGGCAAGTATACATTGGTCAGTGGGCCTACTTGTTTTTTCGCCTTCCTTACAGTATAAGGTTGTCAATTTGGCTCGCCATTACTTGGTGGTGTGCTTCGCTTAGGTTTCATTAGCGTAACGGAAATTGTCGCACCCTGGCAGGGGTCCAGTATTGTTTAAATAGGATAAAGAAAATTAGGAGTCATCTCCTTAAGGGATGGGGAAGCCACGTGTACCGCGGTGCAGGGTATGGCATGCGGGGGTGTTGGTTTCCCTGGGAGAAGGGTGTCAGGGAAAGTGGCAGGGCATTGTAAGGCCTCCCACTGACAGGCACCTCAATCCTTACTCATGTCCGGACGGACAATGTCCCCTTTGGCCGCGCCCTCAG
>QEPC01010383.1:1422174-1486212 GCA_003113815.1 Sphenodon punctatus | reverse complement strand
GTACTTAGCTTCCAGGCAGGGTCTAAGGTAAAGGGGGCCAGCTTCTCTCACGATTACCGGCGGGGAGCCCATGCCCCGCCGGTACTTTTAAAGGCCAGGGAATGGGTGTGGCCCTAAGCCCCGCCCCCTACGACGTGCGTTGCGCCGCGATGCGCTTGCTGCGTCGGGGCGGGGCCTGTCCCCCCACCTGCGGTGTGATTCCCTGCAGCGGGGCTGGGTTAGCCGGCGTGGAGGGAATAGGCAGGGGCGGAGCCAAGCCCCGTGCCTTGTGACCATCTCCTGGGGGTATCCCCAATCTCCTCCCCAGGCCGCGCCTCTCTCCCCGCGCCGGGTTGAGGCGCCCGATACCCCGTCCCGGGGCGAGGCGCCTGACAATATCTTGATTCCTAAATTAAATTAAATTAAATTAATACTGTTAAGGAAATCCATCCTTATCTTCATAACAGTGACACAAAAAAATTGCCACCAACCTAGCCAACCTAGTCACTCGAGATTCCACAAGGCTAAGAAGATTTTGCAGACAGACCTCCTCTTGCTGGTCAAAATACTGAGCCAGGAAGGGGGCACCATCCAGAGGCAGAGCAATAGTCCATCTACTTGGAAGACGGTCAGTGCAGCTCCCTCATGGTTGGAGGTTGCCCCGGGCAGTGCCATAAAGCTGAGGCCAGCAACCAAAAGCAGTGGCTGATCCACCTATAGCTCTTTGGTGTGGGGGAGAGGAACACCACACAGGCAGACTGTGGGTGGTAGCAGCTGCCAGGTCTGTTTAGAACAAGCGGGCAGACTCAGAGGTACACCTCCAGACTTGAGCATCTCTGTGTCTGCCTAAAGACACTCATTGTTTCAGTCTTTGGTAAAACATTATTCATAAATTACATCAGCATAGTTTGGCCTTTACTTATATACAACTGTTTCCTAACTCAAAGCACAATCCTATACGGTGTGCATGCACTGACAACACATACACAGACAACACACCAAAATGTAGCACAGTAATGGTGCCCAAGTAAATGATTCACACACTGAATTATGAGGGCCCACAGGGCACATTGTGCAGGCAGCAGTTGCAGCGTGTGCGACAGAAGTTGTTGCAGGTTGTACGGGCCTCCTCTATCCCTCAGATTTATTTATTTCATTTATTATTTAGTCGAATTTATATGCTGCCTTTCCCGAAGAGACTCTTTCAATAACAAAAAACAATAAAAATCTAATACTACTAATAATAATATTAAATAATTAATACATAATCACTTAATACCTCACCCATCCCTCCCCTATGCCCTCATCCAACCCTATCCAAGCCTATCCCTGCCTGCCAAATGCCTGGCCAAATAGAGAGGTCTTACATTGTTTCTGGAAGATGAACAGGCTCGTTCTTAGGTAAACTCCTGAGAGGGATGGTTGTGGGGTATGTGGGCACAGGGGGCTGGAGTTCGTTGTGTGCTTACATACCATCTGCAATTATGCTGCACACGTGTGCATGCGCACCTACAATGCGTGTGCTCTTTCCGCATTCACAGTGCATAAACTAAGCATATGAATGGCATGCACACTGCATAGGATTGTGCCCTCAGACTAGCTGAGCGTATACCAAAAAAATATATATTGTTCTCCTGTTCAACCAGAAATAGTTCAACAAGTTAGCTGTTGTTTTAATTTAATGTATAAATTACTTAGAAAATGTTTGAAGCTGGAATGGCTGGTTAAGAATGGCACTACCCGAAGCACTCAGACATTTTAGATGGCTTTGACTGCAAATGAGAGGATGGTTGGAGGGAGGAGGACGTACAATGCAAAGTCAGGTCATGGAGAATCTTTTATTTCCACTGACCCCTTCAATCAAGGGAATTGAAACTCTGTGACTTTTCTCAGTTTGGCTCCCAGATGTTTGACATCACCTTTTTTTTAATTACTCCGATGAAGAACTCAGGGAAGATGTCCATCTGATTACAAACACTTTGGAGACCTACACTTTAAACAGCAAGAATTAAGTCATTAACTGGAGAGCTATCTATAAATCCCTGTTGGAAACACAGCATCTGTTGCAGTCACTTTTCATAAGCTGTGTACATTGACCTGCTTAGTCATTTTTGTAACTTTGTTCTACCAGGGTCACAGAAAATAAGCCACTCTCCACTCAGTTTCCTTGAAAAAGAATTGATATATTGAACAAATACTAAAATTCATTTTGACACTCACCTGTCCTGATTCTTCCCTAACTCCTTCTTTTCAGCATGCTCTGCAATTGAAGAAGGCATATGGGAACACTCTGGGTGTTTTGAAATGAGCAAGGCCATGGGGGGGAGGGGTCCCACGGCCAGTGAGTGGTGCTGCTGTAGAGCCCCCACTCAGGTGGAGTGCGTGGTGAGGGATTCAAACAGGTGGCTCCCAGCATGGCCACCCCAACCATGGAGGTAAGCGACCATGCTCTCCCTCTGCCATAGACCATGGGCGAGATGAAGAGGAAAATATGCTGGACTAGCCTTTCCAATTGACATATCCCCTTGATTATCGGGGTCTTATCTATGCTGCGTCTCAAAACACTTGGGAGTCGCTCAGCACTTCTGTTTCTAATGGCGCCCGGGTGACTTCCGATTTACAGAGATGCATCTAAAGCTCTCCACCCCTCACCCCCCGCTGGGGTTTCCCAGTGCTGCAGCTTTAAACTGAGGGAGAAATCCCACTCATTTAAAAAGTCCCCAAGACTGGTCAAATTGGACAGAGCCCCAAAACGTTTTTTTTCGCTTTCCTTTTAATGCCATTCCCCCCATGTGCATGTTGTGCAGTTTAAGAGGCATTCAAGTTGGGCGGTTCTTCCTTTTGTCATTGTCACTCACAATTCAGTAGTCCAATGCCAATGGAAAAAGAAAGCTCACGAAATGGGAACGGAATATAGAAAGAATGGAACTTACGAAGATTGAGCCACCTCCTTTCAAGGTGAGGGAAGGAAGAGCCAATCAAGGGATAAGTGACGCATGACATCTCCCAACTCAGAGAGGTCTTGGGGACTGTACTAATAAGAAGGATACATGCTGTCCCTAGTTGTTTCAGGAACTATCACTCTTTCCTCAGGACACCAACAGAGGGGTTCTGTATGACTGGAATGGGAATGGATTGGAAAAATCCATTCGGGACCAGTGAGATGATGCACTGGATATATTGGTTAAAGAAAATATGGTTCTGGTTTTGTTTACCCTTCCCATGTTTTTACCAGACTGCCAATTTTTATTGTTAATAAAGAATCGCAGGCTCAGTTGAACCCAAATCCTGTGTTTGAAACCTCCTTTCTTGTGTGGGTGACAATGGAATAGTGCAAACCATTATATACACGAGTGGTGTAGTTGCAGGGTCTGATCTAATAACCACTAAAGGGCAAGAGAAACCGGGTCAGTATTACGGAATGCTGTGTGTAAGTATTTTAGGAGCACTCTCACTTCCCATAATCACAGGCAAACACACATAGAATCTTAGAGCTGGAAGGTACATCAGAGGCCATCTAGTCCAATCCCCTGCTCAGTGCAGGAAATCCACAGCTACAGCATCCCTGACAGATGGCCGTTCAGTCTCTGTTTGAAAACCTCCAGAGAAGGAGAGCCCACTATCACCCTAATCAGTCTCTTTCATTGTCGAACAGCTCTTACCATTAGGAAGTTCTTCGTAATGTTTAACCAAAAACTCCTTCCTTGTCATTTGAGCCCATTCGTTCTAGTCCTGCCATCAGGAGCAACAGAGGAAAAGACCCTTTTTGTATGAGATGCACCCACGCACGAGCACCCAGATATCTGGGTGTTCGTGCATGGGTGCGTCTTGTGTAAAAGCTGCGGCGGTTGGGTGTACGTGCATGCACACTCCTGAGGAACACACATCCACTTCCACCTCCACACATTATGCATGCATGGAGTAACCAGAGAAAACAGCGGTTGCTCCATGCGTGTAGATGGGTGGAGGTGGGTAGAGATCGGTGTGTGCCTGTCTACACCCTCCGCCCACCCACCACACATGTACCAGAATGCAAAACAACTTCCCAAAAGGGCCAGAATCTACACCATCTTCCATGTGACAGTCCTTCAGATATTTGAAGATGGCTATCATGTCTCCCTTTCAATATACTATATACTATATATATATACTATATATATATACTGCAAAGCGAACCAGTATATATATATATATATATATATATATATATATATACTGAAGTATATTGAAGGGGAGACATGATAGCCATCTTCAAATATCTGAAGTATATATATATATATATATACTTTCATACAGGTCATGCATCAGTTTCTCTATATATGTAGATTTCTCTCTATATATATAGAAAATGATGTGTGAACTGTATGAAACCCTAAGTCGTGATTTTGAAGAATGTTGCAATCATGAACAATTGGAAAGAAATACGAACTGGGCCTTTTCTTTATACTAAGGCATTGAAATAAGTGAGTTAAATGTTTAAGTTTGCAACCCTCTGGTCGGTTAATAAGGAAATGTCTTTTCATTTAATGTCGATTGCATAATCCACACTTTCTGGATCCTTTTAATTAGTTTAGGAGCTCCACGATTCTTGATTAGCTGATTATTTTAATAGGCTCCCTCTCTACAATAGCATCAGAGGTCCACTAACAAAAAACTAAAATGGCAACTAATTAACACCTAGGCTTTTCTTTCTTTTTAATTTTTTATTTATTTGGTTCTTTGCTTTTCCGCTAACTTCTCAGTTATTTAAAAGGTCCACTTCACATGTTTTCTAGCTTTAAAGCAGATGAGAAAGTAAAGGTAAGGGATCATTACAGTCAATAGCTACTACCAGTATGAGTATTACCACCTGCCGCTATGTCAAAGTGAGCAATTTATCTTTTCCACTCCAATTCATAGTAAAAAGAAAAGTATACACTACAGAGAATTATTAAGATGAAATTTCATTTAAATATTTCACATTATCCAACATTCCCCCACGGCAGGTGGGGGAATGGAAAGGTGGCACAGTGGGTGGGCAGTGAGTGGGGGTGCATTCCCATGAACCCACACCCACCTCCACCCATCTCCATGCATGGAGTATTGGGCACTGGCGACAGTTGCTCCATGTGGGGGTGATGGGTGGAGGTGGTTGGAGCACAGGAAGATGCATGCACCCCCACCCACCGCCCAATATGTTCCCACGGATGCCCACCCATCCCCTGCACCCTCCGAGGCTATTGCATGGGTGCCCACAGACATGTGAAAGGGAGGGGAGCCCATGTGAAAAGGACCTAAAATCTACATACTGAGGGCCTGATCCAAGATGCGCACATGCACCATGCTCAGGTTGCAAGCCTGCACAAAGAATGTGTGTGAATCACTTAAATACATGCATTCCATGCACATGATAAGTGCAGACAGCTCTCAGTACGTGCATGGTGCACTCACTTCATGCGTGCACCTGCACACTTTTGTATGCATAAACTGTTGCCCGCACTATATACAGGACACCAGCCACGGTGTAGAGTCTGGAGCAGGGCATGGATTCAAACTTGTTTGAGGGTCTGTCTGCAAGTATGTCAAGCTGGAGAACTAGGCAGAATACAAGGTCAAGGATGGAGCTAGGTCAGAAATCACAGAACTCAGTGATGCTTCAGTACTGAGGACCAGACATTGGCCACAATCGAAGATCCTCACTGTGTGGGATCCGTGTAGGATCCATGCGGGTTCCACACGAGTTCCACATGGCACAATGTATTCCCAATTCACGTGTGCGCGAGCTGCCTGCGGCACATGTGGAGCATGGGATCGGCTGCTTTGGCTTGTGGTCAGGGATTGCTCAGGTTTGAAACTGGACAGTTGATAACGAGGTGGGGTTATGGAAAGGAGTGGACATAGCACTAATATTGTGGAGGAGAGCCAGGCCCAGACGCAGGAGGGAGCCAGGATTATGGAAAGGAGTGGACATAGCACTAATATTGTGGAGGAGAGCCAGGCCCAGATGCAGGAGGGAGCCAGGATTATGGAAAGGAGTGGACATAGCACTAATATTGTGGAGGAGAGCCAGGCCCAGATGCAGGAGGGAGCCAGGATTATGGAAAGGAGTGGACATAGCACTAATATTGTGGAGGAGAGCCAGGCCCAGATGCAGGAGGGAGCCAGGATTATGGAAAGGAGTGGACATAGCACTAATATTGTGGAGGAGAGCCAGGCCCAGATGCAGGAGGGAGCCAGGATTATGGAAAGGAGTGGACATAGCACTAATATTGTGGAGGAGAGCCAGGCCCAGACGCAGGAGGGAGCCAGGATTATGGAAAGGAGTGGACATAGCACTAATATTGTGGAGGAGAGCCAGGCCCAGATGCAGGAGGGAGCCAGGATTATGGAAAGGAGTGGACATAGCACTAATATTGTGGAGGAGAGCCAGGCCCAGATGCAGGAGGGAGCCAGGATTATGGAAAGGAGTGGACATAGCACTAATATTGTGGAGGAGAGCCAGGCCCAGATGCAGGAGGGAGCCAGGATTATGGAAAGGAGTGGATATAGCACTAATATTGTGGAGGAGAGCCAGGCCCAGATGCAGGAGGGAGCCAGGATTATGGAAAGGAGTGGATATAGCACTAATATTGTGGAGGAGAGCCAGGCCCAGATGCAGGAGGGAGCCAGGATTATGGAAAGGAGTGGATATAGCACTAATATTGTGGAGGAGAGCCAGGCCCAGATGCAGGAGGGAGCCAGGATTATGGAAAGGAGTGGATATAGCACTAATATTGTGGAGGAGAGCCAGGCCCAGATGCAGGAGGGAGCCAGGATTATGGAAAGGAGTGGATATAGCACTAATATTGTGGAGGAGAGTCAGGCCCAGATGCAGGAGGGAGCCAGGATTATGGAAAGGAGTGGATATAGCACTAATATTGTGGAGGTGATCCAGACCCAGACACAAGAGGGAGCCAGGATTATGGAAAGTCCCCTTCGCCACTGAAATGGCGGCGATGGGGTATTTGTCAAGCCTCCTCCCCTTAGGAAATGAGCATGGTGGGGGTGAGGAGCGGCGAATCGCCAAGATGTGCCGCGCTGGTAAGCGTGTTAGAATGCTCACCAGCAGGAAGCCCTGTTGCTCGGCAGATCAGAGCGCATGGAGCTGTGTGCGCCAAAACGTGGCTCCGCCCCTTGTAGGCGGGGATGAGCCATGAGTGCCTGGGAGCCTGCATTCGGCGCTGGAACGGAGGAGAGTCAGCCCCACCCAACCCACCCTCTAGTACTGTGGTCTACGGACTGGTCGCCGATAGAGGGGCAAAGGAGGAATTTTGGCAATTAGCCCAGATATTGGGATTGCAAGTTTCGCCTCCTTTACAGTGCAAGAGTAGGTTAAATAGGTACTTCAATTATTGGAATTATTAATTGCAACTTAATTGGATTCAACAATTTAAAATGATCAATGAGATTGAAAGAGAGAGAGGACAATTTAGATTCGGAAAATGACAATTAATATGGGGATAAAGACGAGTTGAATAAAATGTCGCATTCTGCAGGGGTCCAGTATGCGATTGTAGGTAAATAGGAATAAGTAGGATAGGATGAGACATCTCCTTAAGATATGGGGATGTGATACCCAGCGCGATGCGGGGCGCAGCACACGCTGGGGTCATGACCCTGGAAGGAGTGGTTTTGTAAGGCCGGAAAGGACATGCGCTGTCCACCGGACTTAAAGCCACCTCACTTCCAGCTTGTGCCCATGTTGGGCTTGTTCCCCCAGTTTTCGGCCAGAGCCTTTGTGTTGTCGAAGGGGGAACTGTTGGAAAATGGCGCTGACGCTGGACGGCACATCCACGCCAGCGACCAAGTTAACAAGGTTTTCAATTAGCTAGCATACTCGACCCGGAATTGCCGGGCAATTTTCCCTCCGGCCTCTCAGGTTATTCTGTAATAAAGAATGCAGCCAGCATGTTAAACCCAAGCAATGTTTACGTGTCTCATTTGAGTGCGCCGACAAGGAGTGGATATAGCACTAATATTGTGGAGGAGAGCCAGACCCAGACACAAGAGGGAGCCAGGATTATGGAAAGGAGTAGACATAGCACTAATATTGTGGAGGAGAGCCAGGTCCAGACGCAGGAGGGAGCCAGGATTATTGAAAGATTGGATATAGCACTAATAGTGTGGAGGAGAGTCAGGCCCAGATGCAGGAGGGAGCCAGGATTATGGAAAGGAGTTGACATAGCACTAATATTGTGGAGGAGAGCCAGGCCTAGACGCAGGAGGGAACCAGAAACAGGAGATGTGAGGAACCAGGATGTGAGTGTGCTGCAAGTGTCTGAGGCAGTCACAGGTTAGGTCTCTGGCTGGTAGTACAGGCAAAGTTGTGGTGCCATTCAGAAAAGTGGTTATAGGGAGTGCAGGATATACCTTCCTTAGGTAAGTCCTGACAGGGGTATAACCACATCTTCTATCTTCTCAGACACAGCCTTTCCTTGTACTCTTATGTTTAGTAACAAGCTTGCACCAATCCAGAACATTCCTGTTCCTTTCTCTTGTGGGCCTCTTCTATGAGCATTTCTCAAACTTTTTGGGATGCCGCCCCTCCGCTTATCTATAGTAGTGGTGTCCCCTCCCCCCAATTATATGCATACATACACTCTGCACACTCTCTCTAGGGTTGTGCGATTCAGTTTGGGTTTTTTAGTTAATAAAATGAATGAAGGTTCATTCATTTTAGTAACTAATGTTATGAAAGTGGATGAATAAGCAAATGATTGTCATTTGCTTTCATCAATTTTCATTATAAAATAATTTTATTTTAAAAACAAACAAACCTTGCATATGCAATGGATGCCAGGGCTGTTCTATGCATGCACACCTTTTTCCAAAATGATGGTGATGCTGCCAGCACCATTTTGGAAAAGGGTGCACATGCACAGAATGGCCTACGAAGCCATACAATATTTTTTAAAAAGATAAATAAATTACTGTGCATGTTCAAAATGTCCAGCTGACCATCCTGCGCATGCACACCTTTTCCCAAAATGGCACTGGTAGTGTCACCATCATTTTGGGCAAGGGTAGCTAGTCTGCACATGCTCTGTAGCCCTCATAGCATCTGCAAAGTCGCATCCAGCGGAACTGTTCCGGTTGGTGCGGGGGCTGGTCAGTTCGGCCTCCCTCCGCCTGGACGGGGACTTGTCCCAGGACCGCTGTGAGGAGTTTGCCACTTACTTTACAGACAAGATTGCTCAGATTGAGAGTAACTTTGACACTGGATTTGAAGCAGTAAGCGAGGGGCATGAGGTTATGGAGGTACCGTTTGGTCAATCTCTCTGGGATGAATTTCAGGAAGTGACGCAGGCTGATGCGGTGAATGTCCTGGGGTCTGTCAGAGCCACTAGTTGTGAACTAGATCCATGCCTGTCCTGGTTGGTGAAAGTCTCCAGGGAGACTTTGGGGATGGTGCTGGCGAGGGTAGTGAATGCATCCCTTCGGCAGGGGAAATTGTCACTCAGTTTTAAGGAGGTGGTGGTGTGCCCCCTGCTGAAGAAGCCATCTTTGGATGTGGATGCACTCGCCAGCTACTGATTTTTCTCTAATCTTCCCTTTTTAGGGAAGGTTATTGAACGGGCAGTGGCACTGCAGCTCCAGGCACATTTGGACAGCATCGGTTTCCTGGACCCTTTTCAATCTGGATTCCGTCCCGGCTATGGTACAGAGACGGCGTTGGTGGCCTTGGTGGATGATCTTCGCTGGGAGATGGACGCAGGATGTTTAACATTCTTGATCCTGCTAGATCTCTCGGTCGCATTTGACACCGTGGCTCATGGGCTGCTGCTGAGATGGCTGAGAGACCTGGGGGGTCTGGATGGGACTGTCCTAGGCTGGTTCCGTTCATTCCTCTCGGGGAGGAGCCAGCGGGTTGTGCTGGGGGCTAGGACTGCAGTGGTATACCGTTGCGGCAGCTGTTACAGAAGGAAAACCCTATTCTGCGCATCGCAGCACGGTTCAGCAGAGACAGCTTTCCGATGGCTGTGGCTGCGGTTTGCCACAAATGGTGCCGCGGCATTGCGGCTGGTCAATGGAAGCGGAACTTTTGCTGATTTCAATAAGAAGTGGCACCAAATCCCCTTTCCATCGATTGCGGAATCTTTGTGGTTATCTGATCATTGTATCATGTTTATGCCTCCCAGAATACTTGGTACCATGAGACCCGGCAGCATGATCTACTCTTGGACCCTGTTGACAGTCACCTGCATGTTCAATTTCATTGGCTAGGGCTTTCCCAGAGAGACATGTACCGCCTTCACCATTAAGTATAAATAGGTGTGTTTGTAGCCTTCTTCTCCCTCTTGATCCCCAATCGCAGTGAGAGTGAGTGACTGTTGGGTCCGCGCTGCCAGTGTCTGTGTTCATTAACACACTCTGATCTTCTGCGGTCCGCAACAAAATACCGCATCACAACTCCAGGAGAGAGGCCTATCCCTTCCTAATTCATACCATCGATTTTGGATAAGCAGACTACACATAACATAAAGTACGTTTTGTATAAGTGCTTGAAATTTTCTGCTAATTCTGCTAAACTGTGTTTATTTATCTGCTAATTTAGTACTAAAGCAGCTAAAGTAATTCTGCTACAGCTACACTTTACATTTTCCATTATTCTTTTTTTTATATAAATGTACACATATGTTGTTTGCTGGAATTTCTGCTAGTCTTTTAGTGTTTACGTATATGTTTACTGCTCCGTTTGTGCTTATGTTCATTTTGTTGTTTATGATAATGGCTGTTGGTTGGATGGTGGGATCATTGGATAATTTGTGAAAACTGTGTTGTGGGTTGATAATTGGATAATTTGTGCAAACATTATTACTGTGGCTGTCCCAATTCTTTAGTTGTGAATGGTGGGCAAATGGTGACCGCAGCTATCAGCTCCCCCACCTTTGTACTCTCCCGTGACTGACTCCCCGTGCAGTTCACGGGAGTACATGAGAAACAATTTATGGCAATCTGTCTGCTTTTTCCTGGTTGCAAGATTGTCTTCTCTGATCTCATTATTCACAAGTGCAACAGATATAGCACAAACATGGAGGCTATTAATAAATGTGTTCGAAATGTTAACAAGTCTGTTGGTGCTTTCATTAAAGATATTGACATGTTTTCAGTCTGGCATAGGAACATTGTAGCCGCTGATAGCAATATGTTTTTGGACGATGGTGTACATCTTTCACAATCAGGCATGTCTATGTTCTATAGTAACATTAGGTCTGCAATATTACAAAATGTATTGTGATGTGTGTTTTTAGGAATGCATATTGCAGTAAGACCATGTTTTAATTTACATTTATTTCTCAATATTTTGTACATTTAAAAGACCTGGAAACTTTTAAAAATACACTCATTTTTTTTCTCAATTTCTTTCTGTAGATTATCAAAAGAAAAGAAGATATGGCACATGATTCTGCAAATCAGAAACATGATGATTCCTCTTCTAAGCTGCGCAATACAAGTCACTGTCCGAGCCCTACTTTGTCACTTTGCAATGGGGAAAAAAGGGTACAGGAGACAGAGAACCATCAGAAGAAGCAGCACTCTGAGTCTCGCCCACCACAATTATCACAATCTTTTCTGGATGCTTCAGCTGTTTCTTCATGCACTACACACTCACAGCCTCCTCTTGTGTTGCGACCAGAGACCCCCACAGCAGTCTGATGTTGCAGAATTGTCTCAGCCACTGCTATCAATGCATATTTTGCCAGCAAAAATATTGGCACAGCCTGGCAGTTCTAAATGCCGCCATTACTTTCTTTCTTCGCATGAGGCACTGGTGGAATATCTTGTGAATTGCACACTGTAGAACAATCATCATTAGAATCAGACAATGCTGTAGAAAGCCAATTGTCACAGCACGATGATAATGAAATGCTTCCGCTCGGAATCGAATGCACAACCGACGAATCTCAAAAATGCATGCAGGAGGCAGTAATGCATAGATGCGACAATACCCAGTGCCTATTGTCTACTTCAGTGAGAGATGCAGAAGAACTAGAAAATGCTCTGGAAAGTGAGGCGGTACTACTGGGTGTGTCTGTCAATGTCACTGTGAGTGCTGCACATTGTGATGCCGACTCAGACAGTGATGTCATCTCAGATGATGTTGACATTATCGATGATGCCAATGGCTATGACTATGAAAATCCAACATACACTCCGAGTTTCGCACCATCAAAATTAGCAAGCCAACCATGCAAAAGAGCCAGGATTGATGACAACCCAAGAAATGTGGAACAGCGAGGCTAAGGAAATGATTTGGCCTTGCAATCTAGAATAAGGAAAACTATAGCGCCGATGTTCAACAGATGTTTGTCTAAAAGTCAATCAACCAGCTCCAACCGCACCACCATGACAACAGCAACCAATGCCAGCAGTCCATCACTAGTAGCTCGTAGCACAACCATTACTAGAAATTCTATGCATGCATGTTCACCGGCTCCCTCAACATTAACAAATGACGACAGTGTTTCATTGTTGTCACAGCAAGGAACAATCACCCAAATCACCGACAGCCATGCAGATGCAAGAAAAGAGCAAAGGTTAGACGTTCGGAAACATTTCACTGCCTGTGATTAAAATAAATTTGTAGTCCAGTGCAAATACTGCTTCAGGAAAATAACATGAGCGAAAGAAGGAGGTAAGAGCCACCCTGGTACTAGTGGCATGCATAGTCACATGAAGCACCATCACAAGTCTGTTCTCAATGCCTCTAGCACAACACACTGCAGAATGATAAGCACCTCTGATCCATCTAGAAGCACTGCTAGTACTACAACGACTGTGAAGACAACATTGCCAGAATCTGTGCAAAATCAAATGAAATGGCCAGCATCTCACCATACTGCACAGTACTACCTCGCACTGGTGTCCAAGATGCTTGCAGTCAACATGCTTCCCTTCTCATTTATTGAGAATTAGGGATTTGGTGAATTAATGGAGGGAAATGCACCATGATGGAAGGTACCATCACGATTTTATTTCGCTACAAACACTATTCCCAAACTCTATGAGGCATCATGCAAAACAGTATCAGCTTCTATGCGTGACTGCGAGGGCAATGTTGTGCACCTTACAACAGACATGTGGACTAGTGTGCAGCACATGGATTACCTGTCTGTTACTGGCCACTGAATTCATCGTGACCCCAAGAATAGACTGGTGAGACAGCAAACCATACTTGCTTTGGAGCACTTTCCTGAGACACACACTGCTGAAAAAATCCAGGATAAATTGTTACAACTGACAGAGCAGTGGCTTCAGCCCCTTGGTCTCTCTGTTGGATGTGTTGTTTCAGACAATGGGGCAAATATAGTGAAAGGCAATTAAGATGCCAGTTTCCAAAATGTATCCTGCATGGCTCATTCACTGCATCTTGTGGCAAAGAAATTTCTCAAAGCGGATCCATTGATTAAGGACACAGTAGAGCATGCAAAGAAATTGGTGGCACACTTTTGTAGATTGGTAACATCACGCCGCAAGCTACGGAGGATACAGCAGGAGACAAACCTTCCACTTCATTTCTTCCCTATCGATGTCTGCATTTTGTGTAACTCCACATATCATATTCTGTAGAGATTGTATTCACAAAGACTTGCAATCGAGACTTTCTTTGCTGTGGCCGCAAAGTCTGTAAAAGAAGCCTCACATATGCAGACAAATCTCAGACAGTGGAATGTAATAGAAAATCGCATTATTCTGCTGGAGCCCTTTCAGGCCATGACGGAGTTCGTGAACAAGGCTGATGCAACAGTCAGCCAGAGCTTGGCCTCACTTGAATTATTAAGGAGCCAAGTCAAAGACATCGCTGCCTCCTTTGATCGTCAGGCAGATGGACAGAGGGGTAAACGTCTTGTCATTATCTTGCATCACATTATCTGCCAGAGCAACCAATTTGAGAAGATTGGAAAAGATTCGTTGTACCAGATAGCAACAGCTCTGGACCCACGTTTCAAGAAGGTTAAAATGGTCTGGGGGGGCGGGAAGAATCCACTGCCACTTCATGCGAAGAAATTGCCGCACAGATGGTAGGAGAGCATGGCAACAACACACATGATGAATTTGAAGAGGATGAATCAGAGAGTGTTTCTGAAGATAACACTCAACAGCCTCAGCCTTCTTCGATGTGGGCAAATTTTGAAAAGTATGGCCTCCTTGCACAGAATTGCACTCGATGGCCAAGAAGAGTTGATCCATTTCACTGACCAATAACACTAGCTGCAGCCGAGGATATGTACGACCAGTATCTGTTGTCTGCTGGTGTGGTTGGCATGAAAAACGATCCACTCATTTACTGGGCAGAAAAAAGAGACACTTGGCCAGCACTCTACACTTTGGCAATCCCACTCCTTGGTTGTCCTGGCAGCAGTGTCCCATCAGAACGTTTATTCAGCTGTGTGGGAGCAATTGTAGGTAATAAAAGAACTAGTCTTTCCAGTTTAAAACTAGAGCACCTAGCATTAATTAAAATGAACTTGTTATTCCTAGCTAAAATTACTAAGGATTTCCTGCAAGCCACAGATGAGGAAATAATGAGGTGCACCTCTGAGGCGATTGATCACCAGAAAAAAAGTTATGACCACCCAGATGAAATCTCGGAAGGTATACAAGAGCACTGAGTGAGGATGTATGCTTGGCCAGTGTCTGCTTGTGAGCAGCAAAGGTTATGTTGATGTTATGAAGTGTCAGTGATTCTGCTATCTTTGATTGTGTAGTGATTGTGTAGTCAGTGATTAATTTGTGCTGTCTTTTTCTGTATCACACACACACTTGCAGATGGATGGGATCCCGATAGTGTTTTATAGGACTGGCCGGCACAAATTTTCCAGGTTAGGTGGAAAGCTTTCATATTCGCAGCCAGCAACAGAAGTTGGTTGAATAAAAGATATCATTTGAACTACTTTGCCTCCATCTCTTACATTGGTATCATGATGGGACCAAAACAGCACTGGATGGCAAGTTGGAAGGGAAAATTTCCCATAAATACCATAAAAGTTGCCAATTATGAAAATGAAATAAGAGTCACTGAATTTCACTGATTCACTGAAACTCTCTGTAGCAGAGAGTTTCAGATTCACTGAAACTTGTGAATATGGTAGTGGTGTGGCTGTGTGTGCAGGGATAGTTGGGTGGAAAGCTTGCATATTCACAGTCAGCAACAGAAGTTGGTTGAATTAAAGATATCGTTTCTACTTTGCCTCCATCTCAGCGGGGAGAGGGAAGGGGATGGGGATTGGGGACTTATAGTTTCCTAACTCTTTGAAGGGGGGGTGGGGGTTTCACGTTCACTCCCAACCCTAGTTACTGCAGTTAGCTGTTTAGTGCTGTTAACTGTTAACATAGGTAGGCATGGCAGCGGGTGTGTGATGCAGATGAATGTCATTCACTCAGCTCATCTCTCAGCTGTGCCTGTGACTCTGAGTGCTTAGAGGGGGAAGGAGGGGACAAATACAGTTTATTGAGTTTGCTGAGCCAAAATAAAAGGAGTTTTCCATTAAAGAGAGTGGTTTTTGTTATATTGTTTGGGACACTTAACGAAGTTGTGCAGTAACCTTTATTGTACATAATATATATTTTTACAGATGTGTCTGTGTGGGTGCCTTTCTTAAAAAAGTCTGGTAAATTGTTCCCCAGATAAGTGAATTAGTTTGGAAGATTGGGGAGACCGCTTGAATGCTTACACCATCCCCCTAAAACCAGTTTTGTCTGTAATTTTTGTTTTAAAAAAGAGTCCTTAAGTACATTGATACATATCTTAGTATAGAGTTATGTAAATAATTGTTTTTTTCCCTTGGTAACACATTGTGGTGACTTATAGTTTGTTATTTTACGAATAGAGGTGGGTAATATTATGGATATAGAGTGGACAAATTATTGAAATTTAAACAATTCTAAAGCTTATATCATGCACCTGTTTTCCGCCTAAGGATAACACAGGCATTACATAATAATGTGTGTTCAGGCTTTATTTTTCCTTAGCACAACACATTGAGAATGTAGAGGATTAAACAGATTTTTTGTATAGAGACAAAATTTGACAAAAACACACCTGGGTGCACACACACCCGCATGGAAAAGGAAGGGGAGGGGGAACACAGTGGGACAAACAACACACACGGTGCAATGGTCAAATGGGGGAGAGAAGGGGGTGTCAGGGACAGGGAGTGGAGGGACAAGCCCAGGGCCCAGGGCAGGACATGGGGAATGGCAGGCAGAACCCCCACTACAGCACAGCCCGCACACACACACACCCCACAGCTACACAGGCAGTCCTGGAGGGGTGTGTGCCCTCAGGGGCACAGCACAGGCACAGGGGTGTCCCACATGGAACAGGGAGTGGCCCGGGGACAGTCCAGGAGGCTGACAGGGGCCCCAGGCACCAGAGAGGCTGCGATGGATGGGATGGAGGTGCGACAGAGTCGAGGAGCAGGGTGGCCAGTCCAACAACACACACACCCCTGGAGGACACCCAGAGGTCTGGTCCGGGGGCCCTGGAACCCCACTGTCATACAGTCATGCAATGGGGGGGCCATGGGCATGGGAGGGATAAAGGCCAGAGCAGGAAGGACAGCAGCACCCGGGGCGCTGGGCACCGGCACAAAGTTCAGGACACAGCCTCAGGAGATGGCAGCCATGGAGGGGAACACCAGTTGCAGAGGTGGACAGGGGGGGCCCGCAGAGGGGGCACAGACCCACCGGCAGGGGCAGCAGAACCCCAGGGACCAGGGGTCATCATGGAGCCAGGAACATCATGGAGGGAAGGGGCAGCAACACCCAGCAGCAAGGCAGAGGTGGGAGATCATAGCTGGGCCAGCATCCAGGGCCTGGAAGGCACAGGGAGCCTCACAGCCAGCTACAGGGGTCCACGAAGGGTGCTGGGGCCAGGTGGCATGCCAGGTGCACAAAGTGGTGTCACTGAAGCATGTCCCACTGGAAGCCCAGCTCGGACATGTGGTCGGAGACCAGGTAGTAAGCCTTGAAGGGACCCTGAGCGGAGAGCCCCACATGCACATCGGATCTTGACCACACACCAGCCAGTGCCGTTACCTCCACTTCAGAGGACTCCGACAAGGCATAGTCAGTAGGTGGGGTCCACAGAAGGTGACTGAGCTCCAACCGGTGGTGATAGATTGCCCCACAAGACCATTGGTAACCCCAGGCCCGTGAACACAGCCAAAGAAGGACACAGCCAGGGCAGGGCCCCTCTCCGCCAACCAGGCCATGTAGCTAGCCAGGCTGCACACAAAGAGGGCAGACACGATCTCTGCAGCTGACCACCCCACATGTGAGCACCTGATCTCCGGGATGCACCCATCAGGAAAGGGACAGAGGCCCAGCATCTCAGCATGCAGCCGGCAATCGCGGGCGCTCGCCACATGGTCATAATACCGAATCCCAGAACTCATACTCTCGTAGGCACCTTTGAGGCTGTCAGGGCAGCTCAGTAGTAATTTCACGGCCAGGGAACGCCACAGGTCACACAGGGCCATGGTCTCACAGAAGGTCCAGCTCTGCGGGGTGCCTGAGGTGCTGGGGCCCGCGAGCCCTGGGGAGGCGCAGCCAGCCATGGTCCAGCAAGTGCCTGATACTAACTGCAAGGAAAGGGGGTCCCCACAACCCCTGGAGGGGAAGTAGGGGAGCTCCAAGGCCAAGCGATAAGGCCTGAGGCCACAACATTGTATGGCTACACAGCAAGGCGTGGGGTGCGGACCCAGCCCAGCTGCTGCAGTAGAGCACACAGACAGGACAGCATACACACTAATCAGGGTGCCCAGGGCAACAGGCAGCCGACATGGAGAGCTTGGAGCCAAGGGGATGACAGCAGGAATGCAGCTGCTGCACGCACTCCTGGGCACAGCCTGAACCATGCACCAAGACCCGGGCAGGGAACGCATGTTTGCACAATGGGCGTGGTGACCCAGCAGGTTTGGGTCATGGAGCAGGCCCAGGGGTGGTGGTCCAGGGCGCTGGCTCGGTGGGACGAGGCCGCCTGGCGAGTGCACTTCCAGATGGACAGGTGTACCCTACTGTGACTAGCGGACCTGATAACACCGTGACTGGAGCGGCAGCACACCCCATGTTGACCCCCTTCCCATGGTCCATCAGGTGGCCATCGGGATCTGGGCCCTAGCAATGCCTGACTCCTGCCGGTCCATCTCGCAGCATTTTGATGTTGGGGTGAGCACCGTCACCGGGATGCTGCGGAACATCTGCGAGGCAGTGGAGGGTGTGCTCATGGACCGAGCAATCCAGCTGGTAGTGGTGAGTGGGTGTCCCAGTGGGTCAGTCAGGCATATGCAGGGCCAGGCAGGACAGGAGTGGAGGGGGGAAGACAGTGAGCATGGGGGCAGGTAAGGTGGAGTTAACTCTGGGGTCAGGGAAGGTGGGGGCACTTAAGGACAGATGGGGGCAGGGCAGTCAGTGATGGCGTCGGCGAGTGAGCATAACACCGGCGGCACTATGACGGCATAATAGGACTCACGGCTGGCCTCAGCTGCTCAGTCTTGGCTATTGGTTAATGTAATAACTAAGCATATTTTTTTGACATACAAAGTATGCCATGAGCAACACAACACAGCAATAATTTTATGTTTAACATACAATAACAGTAATGTAAAAGTAAAAAAAAATAAAAAATGACATGGAACAGTGGGGATTTGAACCCATGGAATGACAGCTTCAAATTATACAGCAAATGGGAACCGTAACAACTATACCACCATGCCATACTGGCTTTGCAGGTGTTGATATCGCAGTTAGTTAGTTTACTACTGTTGTTGTTCACATTGGATCGAGAGATACTCCGACAGAGTTCTGTTGTTCTTCTGACTTCTTCCAGACTGAGGAAGTGCAGAATGAGAATTGTAACAAACTCTTCTGCATGGACTTCATTCCTTCAACTTTCTGTACCGGTCTGATGATGTAAAAATATTTATTTAATTTATTTATTTAATAGATTTTTACTCCGCCCCTCCTACAAACAGCTCGGGGCGACTTCCAACAATAAAAACATATACAATATATATAAAACCATTTGAAACAAATCGACAATATCATCCAACATATTAAAACAGGACTCGGGACTCACTTAAAACAATAAATAAGGTAGGGGAGCTAAAACCCTCTACCCCCCTCCGCCCCCTCCCCAAAGGCCTGGGCGAACAGCCAGGTTTTATAACTTTGCTGAAATGTCAACAGGGTTGGGGCCAGGCGGGCTTTCTCTGGAAGGGAGTGCCAAAGGTGCGGCCTGGCCACCGAGAATGCCCTCTCCATTGTGGACCCCCGCTTAACGCGGGGGACCTCCAAGGTGACACCCCTGGCAGACCGAAGGAGCCGCTCTGGGGCACGGAGAGCAAGGCGGTACCTGAGGTATGAGGGGCCCAGACCATGAAGGGCCTTATAGATCAACACCAAGACCAAAAAAGTCAGCCAATACACAGGTCACCTTAAACTCCCACCAGGAGTTTTCCTCCAAAAACTTTAGTTTGGAGGTCAGTTTACGTTTACATAAAAGATCAATTTACCATTAAATAAAAACACTGTTCCTTGAACTCCCACCTAGACCATGTGCATGTATGTATTTGAGAAGAATGGGCAGTGACTGCGGCACAGAGGGACAACACCAGCAGTCAGCACAGCACACATATGCACAGCAGCACAGCAGTGCTGCATACTCCCTTTGCGGAACTGCAATAAACGCTCATGACTGTCTTTCATATATTAAATGGAAGGCGTAAAAAGGCAACCAATTCTACGCGACAATGGTAATGATCGGAAAAAGCAATAAAGCACATAAATGCCGCATCTGTGAATTCTTGTAGCAGCAAATGCAGAATCGTGGAGGTACCGGGCGGAATTCTGCAGGGCCCAACGTGGGATGCCAAGGTTTAGGAATGGAATTGCGGCATGGTAAAAGCTCCTGCTGCATCACCTCTACTGGGGGATGAAACATCAAGCCCCTGGGCCTTGCCCTTGACCTGTGGCATTCCACATGGTTCGATCCTGTCTCCACTGTTATTTAATGTATATATGCAATCCCTGGGGGAGAGGGTTCCGAGTGCGATGTCACCAATATGTTGATGATACTCAGCTGTACCTCTCGTTTTCAACTGACCCAGGTCCTGCTGTTTCATTATTTTCCCAATGTTTGGAGGCTGTGGCGGATTGGATGCGGTAGAACAGACTGACACTCAATCCTGATAAGACGGAGGTGATGGTGGTGGGTAGGGCGAGGGAGGTACTGGCTTCCCTGGTAGGTTCGGAAGTTCGGTTCCCCTGGCAGGTTCGGAATCTGGGGGTGGTGTTGAACTCGGGGATCCGGCTGGATTGGCAGGTAGAGATGGTGGCTAAGGCCACCTTCTGCCAGCTGTATCTGGTACGGAGGCTGTGTCCATACATTTCCAGGCCCGACCTGGCCACCCTCATTCATGCCTTCATCACCTCAAGGCTAGACTACTGCAATGCGCTGTACGTGGAGCTTCCCTTGTTTTTGGTTCGGAGGCTGCAGCTGGTGCAGAATGCGGCAGTCCATCTCCTTATGGGGCTGGGAAGGCGGGAGCACATAACACCTGTGCTCCATACTCTGCACTGGCTGCCTATTGTGTATCGTGCCCGATCCAAGGTGCTAGTGTTGATCTATAAAGCCCTACACGGTCTGGGCCCCTCATACCTTGGGGACTGTGTTGCACTCCGTGCCTCAGAGAGATCCCTGCGATCCACCGGGGGCGCCTTTTTGGAGGGGCCACAATGGAGACGGCATTCTCGGTGGCCGGGCCAAGGCTCTGGAATTCCCTACTGGAGGAAGTCCATCTGGCCCCAGGTCTGTTGGCGTTTCGGCAAGCCTAAAAGACCTGGCTGTTCGCCCAGGCCTTCGGAGGGGAGGGGGAGGGGGTGGGGATTTTTGAAGAGTTTTTATGTTGAGGTGGGTTGTATTTTTAGAACATTGTTTTAACGAATTAGTTAGTTTAGTTTAGTTTATTTGCTTGACCATCCGGTCCTTGCAGTCAGACAAACACAAAACACAAAAGCATACATATATAAGAAGCACATAAAAGCGTACTAACAGAATAAAGAAAATTGACAATAAAATATGTCCCAAGGGGACTCACAAAAGACACAGTGCCTGCACCCCATCATCCTCAGGACTAGATCCTTCGCCTGGTGCCAGGGTCCGAAATTTTAAAAAACGGTCTCTGTAAACAAAATTCTGGATTAGAAAAGTCAAGTCCGCCTTCAGATGGTTCGAATCAGTGTCGGAGAGAAGGGTACAAAGTTATTCAAACTGAGTCCTGCCTGGTAGTGACTCAATATACGGGGATGACATAACCTTGCCTCAAAGGGAATTCCGACATAGCGACCCTCCAGTAAACATGAGGGGAGAACATTTAACCAAGTCCCAAAAAGCAGGGCAAGGTGTCTAGCCAAAATTGGGAGGGATAAATAGGCCGCCATAGTACCAGGGAGCGGGACAACATACTTGTAATGAGCCAACGAAGGAAACATGCCCACCGCGGCCAAGTCCTCCTGGAAGTCAATGTCGACAATCCTGGTGGCAATCTCCCTACGGGCTTTACTCAGTGGAGCAATCTTTAAATGACTGACCGGGAGCCCCCACATCGCTAACTGCTGCGTCACCATTGACATCCAAGATAAAACAAAATGGTCCTTAGATAAAAAGACAAAAAGTCCCGTTTGGGTATTATGGAAGAGGCAAAGCCACAGGAAGGCCGCCTGCTTCCAATTTATCATTCCACAAGCAAGTTTGCCAAACTCCACCCTTAGAGCCACAGAGGGAGTCCCATTAGGGATAAAGAATAGGGATTTAAAGATCTTACCCTGGACCATGTTTAATGCGGCAGGAAAATCCAATGCACAGAGTGCTCCCTCATAAAGTAATTGGGCACGCACTTTGGCATCCATTGTTCTTAGAGCAACCCCCAGGTAGCTGTGCCCTTTATACTTGAACAGGCGCGTAATGGCAGTAACCGGTGCCTTAGCCTTGTTGAGGGCCAGTTGCCGATGGAAAGTCCAACTGAGGGTCGCATGAAACAAAACCCCCAAGTATTTGTATGATGAAACCTGCGCTATTGAATGAGTATCAATGGACCAGTGATAGATCTTTCTCCCTCTCCCAAAAACAAGAACTTTGGTGTTTTTGTAGTTAATGGTCAACTTATTGGCAGAACAATACTCGGAGAGAGCATGTAACTGCCTTGTCAGGCCCACCTTCATCTGGGAAAGGATGACCTCATCATCTGTGTACAGTAGACAGTGAGGCCAACTTGGGTGGAAAAAAATCAAGACGGGACTGCCAGGGGACCATATCATTTAAAAAAGATTAAATAGGGTGGGGGCCAGAATACATCCCTGCCTGACTCCTGAAAAAATAGAGAGCCATGGAGTGAGATGCCCCTGATTGGAGAATCTAACCACCAGAGAGGAATCCTTATGGAGTAACCGAATCAAAATAATGAATTTGATTGTGTGTTGTTAAGCTGTAAGCCGCCCTGAGATGCCGTAGGCATGAGGGGGCGGCTAGCAAATATTTATAAATAAATAAATAAAAAATACATTTGCACATACGCAGAAAGTGGCGTTGATGCTGTTGCCAAATTTTGGGGGAAAGGTGCACATGTGCAGAATGGTCTGGTCTTTATTTTTTTTAAAAAATATTTTTAATTTTAAAAAAGAAACTGAAACAGGTTTTCAATTCCCCCCTCCCCCCCGCCGCTGGCCAAATGAATTGTTTAAACTAAAATAATTGGTGTGTGTAGTAGGGGGCCTTCCCAGGGCCAAATGGGGGCGCTGGGGTCTCTCTCGGGGAATCAGCTCTACACCACTGCCACCCCTATTCAGCCCATGCACTGGCTGAATCCCTCTCTGAGGAAGGGGGCATCCTCCTATAGTACCCAACACACAGTCCAGAGGGTATCCAGTCCACAGTTCTTTATTTGTACAGTCCAGTGTACACAATCCCTGGGGCTGCCGGCTCAGTTGCCTCCACCCTGCAGGTCCAGGTCAGTCTCTTCAAGCTCAGGAGCACCACAATTTCACCCCCACCCCCCGTCCATCTAGCCAGGCCTCAAAGTCCCATGCTCTGGCCAAGACTTCCCCAGGCACGAGGATCCCTCCTGGGCACAGCCTCTCTTCAGTAGGGATGTGCAAACGTGGTTCGGATGTCCGGAGTTCGGACCGAACTTGGTCCGTTCGGACGACTGAACCGAACTTCCAAACCGAACCCGAACTGACCGAACCAAACTTGATCCGAACTCGAAAATGACCGAACAGTTTGGCCATGTTTGGATAGAGTTCGGATGAGTTCGGGCAGGAAAAACATGACTGCCAGGCACAGGGAGGCACAGGGAAGGGGGTGGGACAGCTAAGGAGAAGAATCCAGGCACCAGGGGTGGACAGGCTTGGCGTACCAGCCAGCCTGCCCAATCACCTTTTCTCCTCAGACCACTGGCTTCGCAGTCTGTGATTGGACAAGGGGGACAGGGGAACTAGGCTGCATAGAGCCAATGGGGCTTGTGGTAAGGCGGGCGCAGCAAATAGCAAAAGTCATTACCCTTCCCCCTTCTAACTCCTTCTGAACTAGCCACTGTTCCTGACAGCAGGCATTTTCAGAAGTCTCTCTCTCCTATCAGTTTGTGTTCCTAATCCATTGCCATCCTCCTCCTATTTCACCCATCCCACACATTTACCTCCATAGTATCATTTATTTAGATTAGATAGATTTAGGTGTTATTTTTATTTTTTACCCATCCCTGTGTTCTTTTTCCCTACATTCCACTGAATCCTCCCCTCCTCCCTTTATATAATCCATCCATGATTCCCTTCCCCTGTTTTTGGATTTATTTAGAGTAGGATTAGATTGATTTAGGTTTCATTTTAGGTTTGTACCCCTCCCTGTGTTGTTTGGTGTGAGCTATCTGTTCCCCCCACCACACACACACACATACATCCCTGTGTAAGACAGATAGATTGATAGATGTAGGAGTTAGCTTAGTTATAGAGATAGATAGACATAGTGTGTGTAGTGATTCAGTTTTATAGTGTGTTTTTAGGACTAGGCCTTTGTAGTTATTAGATATTCCATTTAGTTCCATAGGTTTTAGAATAGTTAATAGCAGTTAGATTTAGTGTAGATATATATATTAGATAAAAAATTTGAATAAAAAAATATTAAAAAATTAACAATATAACAACACATAAAAATAACAAACTTATAGTGTCTCAGGGACAAATGATACCGATACCGAAAATAAAATCTTTGAAATCGGTATCGATATCAACACTGATATCGATATCGATTTTCCAAACGTTCAGCCAAACCTAGCTCCGCCAAACCGAACCACCAAACCCGAACTCGGGTCCCAAACCCAATGGCCAAACAGCTGAACCGCGTTCTGTTTGCACATCCCTAGAACCTGGTTCTCCAGCCTTCAGCACCTTGGAGAGTGTAGAGTGGCTAGACTTTGTCAGGGAGGTATGGTCCTTTAAGCTCCCAAACAGAGACTGATTTCCTCTCTGCCTTGCCTCTCCTTATATCCCAGCAGAGTGGTCGTGGCCAGGATTCTACTCAGCCTTAAAGGACCAGTGTCCTGCCGACTCTATCCCTTCAATTATCAGCCTGTTCTCCCCACAGGCTGATCTTTCTCTAGGGTCTGACTCTGCCACATCCCTGGGCATGCTCAGCCCTCCTGCTGACCCACGCAACCCCCTTCTTAAAGGGGCAACAGCCCTGCAGGACTTCTCCTTGTTACAGTGTGCCTTCTTCACACTCCTGTGTGTGTCTCTCTCTCACCTCCTTCCTCTTGTTTCTCCTCTTTCCCCCTTGCCACCCCATTATTTTTGATCATTCTCCTTAGTACAGTCACAGTGTGGAGTTAGGTGTTTGGCAGCTCCTTATCATGTCCCCCTCCAAATACCTTCCATTCCTCCCATTTTGAGAACTACTGCTCTGCCCATTCTGGGTATCCCCCAACAGTATGATATGAGGGGCAGGGACAGCAATTGATGGACATGGAAAGAACTTCCTATTTTAAAAGCAAGATACTTCTTCCAGAGCATTGTTAAGAGCTCATGTTTTCTCATGACTTTGTCATAATTATTCTAAGATGATGGTGCAAAGAATGGGTGTCACTGACTAGTAATCGACATGATAAGCAAAGAATTATGTTCACTGCATTTTCCCTATTGGCACCAATGGGGGAAACACACTGAACATGGGTCCCAGACCAGCAAAATAGGCTCTTGGCATTTAAAAGACTAAAACATGTCAAGCTTCTTCTTTAGTAGAATTCTCTGGAGCCAGATTATAGAAAAAGGCACAGGCCATATAGAACGCTTGTCTGACCCTATAAATGGGGTCAGGGCAGAGCTGAACCATGGTCTAAATTTCCCTGCCTTTGCCATGGTCTGGGATTAAAAAGCTAAAAGACAAGTCAAGTGTCTCAGTTCAAATAAAGACAGCCAAAAAAATATATTTTAAAAGTCTTCAAAGCTTCTTCAGAGGCTGCTGAGAACATTTTGATTTTTAGCAGCAGGGAATAAAAATCTGAGAAAGGAAGAAACTGTGACTTACCAGGCGGAATTGCAGTGGTGCGGTAAGGGTAGTTAAAACATTTGGCTGTTAATAAAGTTGAGGAGACATTTAAAAAGTGTTGGAAAGTCGGCCTAGAAAAAAAAATAAAAAATTAGGCAGTCTGGCTCCTCAGGTCGAAGGGGGAGGGGAAGAGAAGCAGAAGGATCATGAGGC
Source organism: Sphenodon punctatus (assembly GCA_003113815.1). Taxonomy (NCBI): domain Eukaryota; kingdom Metazoa; phylum Chordata; class Lepidosauria; order Sphenodontia; family Sphenodontidae; genus Sphenodon; species Sphenodon punctatus. The sequence goes on along the minus strand of QEPC01010383.1, from coordinate 1,460,459 downwards.
AAAAGACTAATCAGCATTGCTGTAAGTGAAACAAGAAATTAGGTGGCATATTCTGTGGAGAAAAGTAATGGCCAAAGAAATAGGTCACATTGAAGTAATATCAGGATGTTAGGACTTCCTGGGGGTAGAAAAACAGGTCAATGGAAGATTTCATTAAACCTTTTTTAACCCTTTTATTTTGGACCGAACGTCTATCCTGGGCCTTTGGCCATTGATTGCTCACACAGAGCACTAATGCAGAAACCAAGCCCCAGGTAGTAGCCAGGCCCAATTATCTTGAGCTGTACTAATTACAGAGATAGAGATCAGATTCTCAGAGCAGCAAGACAAACAGAGATCATTGAATGGTGAAGATTTGTTTTTGCACTCCTAGCTTGATTTATCTTGGAAGTTGAGAATTAAAAAGAAAACATTCTGGGGAAGAAAATCGAGACCAAAAGGAAAAAAAAAATAGAATAGGCTCTTGCACTGCCAAGCCAAGCTCCCAGTGGATTATGGATGGTTAGATGTATTCTTTCACTCAGCCTGAGTAATTTTTAAGAGACAAATCCTTAAGCAATTTATAAAGGAAGCAGCTTTCAAACCAGCTTTGAAGTATTTGGCATTAATGGATACTTAAGAGCGATGTTCATCTAGGGTAAGGACGGAGAGGAATTTTTATTTTTTTATTTTTTTTATTCTTCAGGAAATGAATCATGTTTGTAGATGGAGTATGTTTGGGTTTCCTCTAAAGAAATAGATATATCTTCAGGGACTGAAATATTGCCTCAAATATCAGATCATTCTTCTGATACGCTCTTCGTGCAAAGCTGTTGACACACTCAGAGAAAGACCATCTAGCATCTGCTTTGGCCCAGATCGTCAGAGAAAGCAGATTTCTGAGAAGACAAAAAATCTCTTATATGACCCTTATTAAGACCCATAAGATTGTAAAATTGAAGGAGATCCAGGGGAGACCAAAGCTATCTCCAAGCCTGTATTCCCATACAATTATTCCCTTGTCTGTATTCTTTGTTACATTTGCTCATTTTAATTGTTTCCACATTCTCTTACCTGCTTCAAAAGTTTCTTCCTCTCCTTCAAAAATTATTGTGCACACTGCTACTCATGAATGTACTGGCCGCTAATAAGTGTTCAGTTATTATATGCTGGTTTGTTGTTGTTGTTTTTCTTGTCAATAGCATATTGTCCTGACCAGGGAGGCAGTAAAGGATTCATCCCTAAGGAGCAAATGAACTCTATCCTCTCATACAGCAATTAAGGCTGACTGACAGGCAGATGGATCCCTTCACCCATTACAAGAAATGTGCATGATGGACAGAGATGGGAATTTCAGTTTCAGATTAATTCGAACTTATCCACAATGTGCTGATTCATATGAATCTGATGCAACCTAAAATTAGAGCATCCCAGTTAGGGATCCTAAATTCTAGGACCTTATTCCCCCCACCCCCACCCCAATACTCTGGGGCACTGGAATGCTACTTATCGGCCTCCGAGGGCGTGATTGAAGCACTCACCAACTACGCTAATGGCCATTCTCTTGACCCCGTCTTCTCTCGGAACTGCTCTGTCTCTGATTTCTCCTTTGATCCTCATCCCATCTCTGACCACTTCCTTGCCTCTTTCAATGTCTCCCACTGCCCCCCATCCTCTTCCCCATCTCCATGCCCCTTCCATGATCTGCAGGCCATTAACCTCCTGGACTTTGTGTCCTCTCTCTCCCCCTTCCTCCCCTCAGTCTTCTCCTCCTCCGCCCCTGACTCTGCCATTTCTCCTTTCAATGGCTCTCTCTCCCCCACCCTTGCCTCCCTTGCCCCCCTCTCCTCCTTCCCTGCCCACTCCCACAACCCCTGTCCTTGACTCATCCCCAGTATCTGCCACCTTTGCTCCTGCACCCATGCTGCTGAATGCCTCTGGGACAAATCCCACTCTCATGCTAACTTCCTTCACTTTAAATTCTGTCTCTCCTCCCTTACTTCTGCTATCTCCCTCGCTAGACAGCATTACTAGGGGTGGGACTACCGGATCTACCGGTATCCGATACTGCCTGTATTGGGTGTACCAGCAGTATCGGATTAAACCCGGTAATCCAGGTAAATTGCCGGATTCCCCCCGTACCAGATTTTTTACATTGCGGCCATTCAAATGAATGGCCGCAATGTTAAAAAAACCCACAAAAAAACACAAACACTTTCCCTCCCCGAGTCCAGGCTGCGCGGGTGGAAGGGGGGACACCCCCCACCCACCCTGCCCAGCCTGGATTTAAACACCAAAAATAATTTCCCCTAAGTCCCCTAGTGCAGGCTCTGGGCCGCCGCCGGTGACCCAGAGCCCGCACCAGCACTGCAGCAGCCAGCAGGTAAGTGTACCGGTACTTTACTGATCCCTGGGGTGGGGGGTGGTTTAGCACTCCTCCACCCCAGGGATCACCCTACCTCCCCACCCAGGGATTAATGCAATTGTTGCATACCTTGAGTTCCGGGTGGCGGTGGCAGCGGCGGTCCGGTTGCTTTAGCGCTGGCTGTGGCTGCCGGCTTCAGCACACTAGTAGGCCTTCCGGGGAAACCCAGAAGTTCCCCAGAAGGCCTACTAGCGTGCTGAAGCTGGCATCCACAGCCAGCGCTGAAGCAGCCGGATCGCCGCCGCTGCCGCCCAGAGCTCAAGGTAGGAGGCAATAGCATTAATCCCTGGTGGGGAGGTAGGGTGATCCCTGGGGTGGGGTGGGGGGGTGTTAAACCACCCCCCACCCCAGGGATCAGTAAAGTACCGGTACACTTACCTGCTGGCTGCTGCAGTGCTGGTGCGGGCTCTGGGTCACCGGCGGCGGCCCGGAGCCCGCACTAGGGGACTTAGGGGAAATTATTTTTGGTGTTTAAATCCAGGCTGGGCATGGTGGGTGGGGTGTGTCCCCCCTTCCACCCACGCAGCCTGGACTCGGGGAGGGGAGAGGTTTTTGTTTTTTTCCATTGATTTCAATGGGGACAGTTCCCCATTGAAATCAATGGAAAAGATCCGGTACAGGTAAACTGGTATTAATCCGGTAAGCCGGTTTTTGTAAATCTGGGAACCGGTAAAACTGGTACCCGGTATTTGGCCTGATGTCCCACCCCTAAGCATTACTATGCCTCCCCCATTGAATCCTGTTCTCCGATCCTCACCGCCTGTTCTCCACCTTTGACTCCCTTCTCAAGCCCCCCTGTCCTCCTCCTCCCTCTTCCCTTCCTGCTCAGGATCTTGCTTCCTTCTTCACATCCAAGATAGACAAAATCTGCCTCGATATCACTTCCCACTCCTCTCCTCTTACTACTCCATCACCTCTCCCTCATCCCCCTCCTTCTCTCCTGTCCTCCTTCTCTCCCACCTCCCTTGAGGAAATCTCCTCCCTGATCTCCTCCAACCCTTTCACTTGCACTCTTGACCCCATCCTCTCCCACTTCCTGACCTCCATTGTTTCCACTGTCGCCCCTTCCCTCCTGCACATCATCAACCTCTCCCTCTCTACTGGTTCCTTCCCCTCTGCCTTCAAGCACATCATTGTCACTCCTATCCTCAAAAAGTCCACTTTTGACCCCTCTGAGCCTTCTAGCTACTGTCCTGTTTCACACCTTCCTTTTGCTTCCAGACTTCTAGAATGTGCTATCTACTCCCGCTGCCTCAACTTCCTCTCTGCCAAGTCCTCCCTTAACCCCCTCCAATCTGGCTTTCAACCACTTCACTCTACTGAAACAGTTCTCGCTAAGATCACCAATGATCTTCTTTTGGCTAAATCTAATCACCTCTACTCCATTCTTGTCCTCCTTGACCTCTCTGCTGCCTTCGATACTGTTGACCACTCACTCTTACTGGACTCACTTCACTCCCTTGGCTTCCGTGGCTCCATCCTTGACTGGTTCTCCTCCTACCTCTCTGACTGCTCCTTCAATGTGTCTCTCACCAACTCCTCCAACTCCTCCCTTCACTTCTTGGTTGGTGTTCCCCAAGGCTCTGTCCTTGGCCCTCTCCTCTTCTCTATCTATAACCTGTCCCTAGGCAAACTCCTTGCCTCCCATGGCTTCTAATATCACCTCAATGCTGATGACACTCAACTCTATCTCTCTACTCCCTCTCTCTCTCCATCTATTCAAGCTTGCCTCACCATCTGTCTCTCTGACATCTCTACCTGGATGTCTCAATGTCAACTCAAACTCAACATGGCTAAAACTGAACTCCTTATCTTCCCCCCTCATCCTTCTTCTCTCTCTTCCCTGTCAATCCTCATTGAAGGAGAGAGACGGGGGAAGGAGAAAGTGGTTGGAATTGATAGGAGTTAGTGAGGAGGAGGCCCACACCCCCCCCCCTTCAGTGTCTGCCTGGTGAGAAAAGTAGAGACATCCCCCCCCCCTCGAAGTAGATGGTATCAGGGGTGACAGAGTCAGAGGGGGATATCCAAGTTTCAGTAAGGGCAAGGAGCTGGAGGGAGTGAGAGAGGAAGAGATCATGGATGTAGAGGGCTTTATTGGCAGAGGAGCGACAGTTCCAAAGGGAGCAGGAGAATGGGAACTGATCAAGGGGAAGGCATGGAATGGGGATAAGGTTGGGAGAAGGGGGCGGCAGGGCAGATGAGAGATAGGGAGAGTGGGGGAGAAGCAGGGGGGAAGGTAGCCAAGGAGGAGGAGGAAGTGTGAAGAGGTTGGAGAGAAGTGATGGGCTTTGGGGGGGGGAAGGAGCAGGGGGGAAAGAAGTAGAGGAAGGAAGAGGTGGGGGGAATTCAAAAAAGGGAGAAGGAGGGAGAGGGAAGGCAAGAGATTAGGGCAGGCATGATGGTGGGAAGGACAGGTAATAGAGAAGAGATGGAGAAGAATGAGGTGGTGAGTGGCTGACTTACTGGCCACCGAGGAGCCACCAGGTGGCAGAAGCACCCTTAGGCTTACCCTGAGCTGCTGTTGTTGGAATATTCTGCTGATGAGTGATCTTTTGACCTGCTGGTCGCTGGAACTCAGGGGCAGAAAGGCCAAGCTCAGGAGGGTTGTGGCATTCTCAGGTAATGACAGCTGAGGCAGTTGGGAGAGTATGAAGATGAGCTGCAACCTCACCATTATAATGTGTTCTGTGAATTAACTCGGGGTGGAGAACCTCAGGTCCAGGGGCCAAACGTGGCCCTCGGCAAGTTTTTATGTGGTTCCTTTCCAGTGCCTGGATCTGGCCCTTAGATCCATCCTCTACTCCAAAGCACTGAACAATTGAGCTCAGGATAATGGACCAGAGAGGAGGGCATGCACACGGGACTAGAGGACAGATCCATAGCAGAGATCCATGATTTGGGCCCTCCTTTTCTTGAATAAACCCATTAAGCACCCCCACCTCCAACCTTTGCATGGCCGTTGGAGCTCTTATTAATATGGCCCCCAAGACAGAAGAGGTTCTCCACCCCTGATCTAAACCTTTCACACACTAAAAAGTAAAGTGCAGCAGAGTTTTTTTCCCATGTACTAAGCATCTCAAGTGAATACAGTTTTCCATTCGAGTCTTTGCTCCACCACAGCTGTTCAGCTGCAGCCATGCTACCAAAACGCTTGTTCACTGATCACTGAAGGTGGCCTAAGTTTACATGAAGGAAGATGAAACTGTGGGAAAGCTGTATTCTAGAGCTAAAGTCAATCTTGGCTTTCAATCACAAAGCAACTTTTTTTTGCTTTGGGTGGGTGTTTTGGGTACGGGTGTGAGCGGGTTGTTGGTGGAGGGTTTTGTGCAGTTGTGGCGGGGTTGGGAAGGGGTGAGGGGAAAAGTTGGGGGCTTGGGTTTTTTTAATACTGTTTTATGTGTATTGTTTTGAAGACTGGGCAAAAACTTGGCATTTTTCCCATTGCCATCAATTAGGAAAATATAGTGAACACAGGTAACTGACCAAGATCTATCACTGGCTCTTTAACAAACAATATGGCAGTGGAGGCTGATTGAAACATAAAAGAGTTCCACTCTGTTCTCTTTCTTTTATCTTCTTTCTCTGTCCTCCATAAGGAAAGCCTTGAACCTGGAATCAGCAAACTAACACTATGATGAAGATTCCCTCTGACAGTACAATTCTAGGTTATCAGTGGAAATTCTTTTTAGTCCCTTTGCAACTCCAGTGTGTTACAAAGGCACAGGATGAGATTAGAGAATCTGGTCCTAAAAGGACATGCTCATGGAGAGTTTCATTTCAAAGCTTTGTACTAAAAATAAAACAGGGACTCCCAGCTTAATAGATATTTCTAAACCAAATGAATTGCAAAAGTTTGGTAAGATGTTATCTGTTATGTAGAAGATTTCCTGGATGTATTTGGTTTATTTAATGTGCTTTTCATTTCTATAATGTAGTAGCTATATTAAAGAGACATGAAGGAATATGGTCTAACATAAGTAATACCAAGAACATGTGTAATGAGAAATCAGGTTAAAATAAACTGTTCCTGCAATTGGAAAATGGATTAAGTTATGAATGAGTGTATCCTATGAGAATTTCTCTCAATATGAATTATTTTCTTGAGTAATATGAACACCATTTCAGACTTTTACTCCACCCTTCCCCACAGTGGACTCTGGTTGGCTTTAAATAAGTCAGAAAACATTATAAAATATCCAAACCCAATTACCTACCCACAGTCCAAAATCCATTCTGAGTAAAAAAAAAATCAAAAATATCAATGCAACTTAATGCATGCAAATTAAAAATCTAAAATTACAGTCTCTCTCTCCTCCCCACTGCCCAATACCTATACCTACCCACAGGGGGTAGGGTAAGGCAAAAAAATGACTCTTTGCCCTAATATCCAATAACTGGATACCATTGGATATATGTCTGGACATTAGATAGCAGCAGATACGCATTTCAGCTTCTATTTTGACCAAAGTTCGTGAATGTGAAAGGCTGTGTTTTCAATTACGTTTGTAACTGTTTGTTTTCTGATATTTTAAATCAGCAGTCTATGTAAGTTTGTGTAGGATATTTTTCATTCAAGCTACACTAGGGCAGAGTAGAATGCATTCATAGAAGCTAACCCTAAGACTTAAGACACTGGCATGAATGCTTGTTTCTTAGGGCCTTTTTAACCGAACAGGATTTCCCCTGCAGTTTAAAGCTGTGGCTCTGGGAAACTCCCACAGGGGGCTCTAGACATACCTCTGTAAATCGGAGGTTGGTTGGGCTCCATTCGAAACAGCAGTGCCACGCGCCTCCTGGGTGTTTTGAAATGCAGCATAGATAAGACCCCGATAATCAAGGTCTTCCTAGAGCCACAGCTTTAAACTGCGGGATAAATCCTGCTCATTTAAAAAGGCCCATAGGGTTTAACTGACTAAACAGGTATTAGCAGAATAGTAACCTTAAGATACAGTCATATTAAAGTACCATTATTCTAAGGAAACAATTTTAACTGTGATAGTTTCAGTTCCTAAAATAAAACCTAAGTAGAGCTATAGGCTAGGCCTGAAATGGTATTCCCTGCAGCAAATATTTCTGCACCACACCATTACAATAGAAGCAAACTGCTCTTCCGCCCCGACCGGCTCAGATTGTAAGCTGAGCTTCATCCTGCTACTTTCCCTACCGATTCCCATTGTTTTAGCGGCCACTTTCCCACCATGTTTTTCCCCCCACTACTTTGGTGTGGGAAGCTGGCAACTTGTGGGCAGTTTCCTCTCCCTGCAGAAGAAATATTTCCAGTGGAAATATTCTCAACAATTTGCTTTCAATTGGTTAGGGCTCTTAGGGCAGGCAGGGTTAAGCAGGGTTGGGGGAGAGCCTCCCCACACCATATAAAAGTGCTTTTCATGGCTCCCACTGACTTCAGCTGGAGGTAAAAGCGATTCACAAAGTTTGGCTCAAATTGGGAACCTTGAAGCAGTGGAGACACTGCTAACTTTTTTTAAAATTAGCAGGACACAATTCTGTTCCCCTAAAATTCTTGTAACTAAGGATAAGATGTATTGTCACCTCCAAGCATTCAGAATCTTAAGTCAGACCACACTAAAATCACACGTTCAAAAAAAGAGTAGGGATTAATTCTTTGTAGTTGCCATCTTTTATGCACACTAAAATGGAATGATGTTTCTAAAACCACAGGGGATAAAACCTTATATTTTGTCAAGACTAATGCACAGATTCTCATATAATGACCAGAAGCTGGAGCTTTAAGAAAAACTAAATAGCTAGAGACTTGTGATTAAAAAACAAACAAAAAAATTGCAAGAGGCAGCAACATTGGATTAAGAGATGCTGCTCTTTAAGTTGATTTTTTTCCTGTGCATTGATAGTACTTGCACTATTCCACTCCCTCCCTTCAGTGTCTATGATCCTGCAAGATACCACATTTGAGCATCGAATTAAGGAGTGTCTTTTGCACAAAGCAGCTTGCAGGATCAGGGTCAACCTGTACCATCAGGGGAACAAACTACCACACCAGTACAAGAGAAGCAAACATTTTAAAGCTTTGCAAAGTGATTTCAAGTCTTCAAGAACTTGCAAGAAACTGACATAGGAACAGTAGTTGCTTTAATTCACGTTCCCTGCTTCAGGCCCTTACGCCATCCCCCCGGGGGAAGTTGGAACACTGAAATCAACAGAAACAACAAACACCAGTCACCTTACCTGCTTGAGTTGCTTTTCACCGCACCACCCATTTTGTCACCAGTAGCCACCTCTCTCCTCCTGAATCCAGTCTGACTTGTGCTGCTGCCACACACGTCACAGCTCCCACGCTGTGCAGGGCAGGTGAGGCAGCACTCAGTTCAATTTCAGAATGTTGCTACCTTGTAAATATGGTTCGTTGAGATGGTTCCAAACATTCTCACATTTGTGAGGAAGGACTGTCCAAATGTGAAAATGTTAGGATCTATCTCGAAGAACCTTTTTTACAAGGTAGCAACCTTCTCCTGCTGTAACACACTGAAGCTTTCCCACGTGCTATGGGTGGGGGCGGGGCTTCACGCCACATGTATGCTTCCAGTGAGGGGGGGCAGGGGCCTACATGGCAGCCAGGGCTGGGCTTGGCCAGGCTGATTTTAAAAAATAAAAATAAAAAACTAGTAGGGCTTGACTGAGATGCGTCATGGTGGCAGTGGGCTCAGACTGGCCTGGCTCTGCCTGGCCATGGTGGCAGCAGTGCAAGCAGAGCAGCAGCAGAAGCATCTTAACTTAACTGCTCCACCAGGCAGTACTTCACAGCTTGACTTTTCTGCTGGGCTGCTGTATTGGTATGGAATGATGGAATGGGAGAGGTAGTTTTCGCTACAGGCCTACTATAGACAAATAGCAGCCCATGAAACCTTTTGACCAGAGAGGCTATTTATATTTTAATGGTTCTGATCTTGTCTTTTTTTTACTTTAAAATTTATTTTTTGTTGCTAAAACTAGTTCCTTTTGCTAAAGCGTTGTCATATCTATGGCAGGTGTCTACCAAGCTAGACTGAATCAATACTTTGTAAAATAAATTTAGGGGAAAAAAGATAAATTGTTGCATTTGGAGATTAACTTTGTTGTTTGTCTCCCCTTATGAAATTAGTTTTGCTGAAGGAGTGCCAGAGAGCATACACCTTAGGGAAATAAAGTAGTGCATTTGTCATTGTCTTCAAATCTATTCTGTGCTCTACTGGAGTCAGCGCTAAATGCAAAGAAGGAAAATCATACATTGATAACAGTCACTGAACAGGATGTTTGGTGAAACATTCACTGTAAAAATTGAGGAATTATGTCTTAAAGTTGCTCAAAATGTTAGAAGACATCATGTTGCTTAATTATCAGTCCATGCACATCAGTGAATAGAAAGTGTAAAACACATTGCAAAATTGTAGCAGGGTGACTCTGGCCCAGGTAGTTTCTTTCTGGATCAGCCTCCCAAATAGCCAGGTCCACACTGGGAATTAGCTCAGGTGTCCATTTATTTACAGTGCAAAGTTCCTCCACCACAGATATACAGCTTTACAGTTCAGTAGCATCTCACCACAACATCCATGTAGAGCACCCAGATTATCTCAGCCCTCCTGGCTTTTATCTCAGACTTGCAGAGTGCAATCCTCTGGCCTGCATAAGCCACCTGCAGTGCTTGGCCAGAATGTAGGCTCTCAGGCGTACATGCATGCCACGTCCCCTGGGCCACAGGGTGTGTGAGCTTGGGGGGTTGCATCAACCCAGGTTGTGCCTTTGCACCATGTGGTTGGCTATGCATTAGAGCTGAAACTCAGTCCTCGGAAAACTTTGGAATCCATCAGGAATTCCAGTACTCGGTTCCAAATTTCCAAAGTCTACGCTTCCAAGGACGGTCTTCAGAAAATTCCAGAAGCCTCAATTGAGTGCTGGTGCCATTGCGCATGGGTGGAGTGATCCAGAATGTTGCCCCCCTAGCAGCTCTCAGCTAGGAAGTCAGAGCGAAAGTTTTGATTGCCTGGCAGAGAAAAAATAAAAGGGACTGTACAACCATTTTCCATTCTCTACTGAAATTGGTTGTGTGCACTACCCTACTGATCTGTAATTAATTGGCTTGAGGGGGAAGGGGTGCTTGGCCTGGCTTAGTCATAGGGGAGATGCTAGGGGACAGGATATAGTTGTTTCCACCATGCCATGCGTTTTTTAGAAAGAAAGAAAAAAAAGTGGGTGCCACACTGCTGCTGCTTGGCACCATGGAGGTCACAGGGATCTCTGTCTTGCTCCACTTTCCCTGACCTGGACTGTCCAAGTTACCAGTGCCACACCAATGCCATGCCTTTTTAAAAATAAGTGAGTGCCACTGTTGCTTGTACTGCTTGGCATATGGTGGCCAGAGGGATCTGCCTATCTCCACTTCCCCTGGTTTGGGCTGTCCATATACTTGGGCAATACCGGAGGTTGCCACCAGTGCCAAATATACTTAATGTTTGGGTACCGCTGCTGCTTTCACTGCCTATTGGCAAGTTGGCAGCACCCTAGAGACCAGCCAGCGATCGCCTTTCCTGTAGTTTTTGTGGGCACTGTGACTGTACTTTGCAGATTCAACTTTGCCAAGATGTGACTGACCACTGGGGCACAGGGGAGTTATACTTTCTTTTTCATTAAAATAATAGGGGGTGTGCGGAGGAGGTTTGCCTTGCATAGGTGGGCATTTGCAGTCACAACAGAGACTTTTGTATCTGTGTGTGGGTGAATGTCTGGTTTCTTTCTTGTGGATGTTATTATGTCTGCTGGGCTGACTTTTTTTGTTTTGTTTCTGCCCGCACTTGCACTTTTGTGGGTTTGTCTTCTTGAGTGATTGTGCCACTTTTGCTAGCCTGCTTTTCTGGGCACTTCTTGGTTCGCATAATGATTTTAAATAGGGTGCACTGCTGATGGTGGGCCATCATGCTGTGGGTACTTCTGGCTTTTTCAAATGATTATTATTTCTGTATGCAGTTGCGCTGTTTGGGTTTGTCTTCTTGAGTGATTGTCTCACTCTTGCTAGCCTTCTTTTCTGGGCACTGCTTGGCATGAAGATTTCAAAGTGGGTGCACTTTAAAATCATTAAAAGAAAGAGTTCTGAAGTTCTGAGTTCTGGCGATTTCCGAGGTCCGAAGTCCTGAGTTCCAAAATCCGGGTCCTCAGACAAAGTTACAAAGTTCGGCCAAGTACCCAGACCAGGTAATCGGAACTTTGGAACTCGGTCTGAGTAGCAGGAAGGCCTATTAGATGCAGCCCTAATGTGCGTATGGTGCGTGTGGATGCCTGTGTGCTGGCATTCTGGCCATGCACCTCACGTAGGTACAGTGTACATGGTGATAGTATTGTACTCACAGAGGATAGTGTTTGCTCCTGCTTCCCCAGCAGCTCCCAACTCTCTCAGGCTGTTCCCTTTATTCTCAGTATCCCTAGACTGAGCCAGCCAGAGGCTTTTTCATATCCAGGATGGCTTGGCAACACCCAACCCAGGTATGCCCCTGAGGCTCAGAGGTGGCCTGTTAAAGGACCACCTCCATATTAGCTTCTGCTCTGTCACCCCCACCCTCCAAAATAACTGCATATCCACCTACTGTCTATTATAATAATAGCAGAAAATATAAATTTTACTAAATAAGTTACTCTATTCATTGTTGTAGTTAATTAGATGATACAATATTGCAGTTGCACACCCCTAAAGACCTGGAGCCAACTAATCAAAGATAAGGTTGTCACTTTTCAGCTAGATCCAAGACCCTTCTGCCACCAGGCTATGGAATGAGTTAATTGCATTATGTAAAAAAGTCTCTGTCTGTAACATGTGAGAACAAGTATTGTTATATATGTGAAACATGTAATGTAATTACCAAGTAGCCAAATGCCATTCATAAACTTCAAGCTAAAACTAACAACTAAATTGAAGAATTAATACTTACAAAAAGTTCCATAAACCTCTCTCAAATCATTGGACATTTTTACACACACCTTAAAGTGCTGGTCTTGCAATCTTCTGGGTTTACAAGTCCACAAGTAAGTTCTGGATGCATTCTTCACACACACACTGCCCTGAGACAGTTCCTGGATGCATTCTTCACACAAACATGGTTATGAGGCAGCCTAAGGTAGCCACAGCTGTAGACGTGAGGGGCTGCCATGGAAATCAAGTGGTCACAGCTGCCTGGAGCAAAGCAGTTTACCCGGAGAACGTTTTACACACAAAAGTTCTGAGAGAAGTTCTATGCAGAAGTTCAAAGAGTGCAGAAGTGCAGAAGTTCAAAGTGTTTAAGATCTGGGTGAGTGATTTAGACATAGATAAAGTTCAGGATGTAACAGCAAACATGCAGGAGATACGTGTGTGTAAAAACACACAATGTGGGCTATCCTCTTTGGTCTCCTGGATAACCCTCTGTCCTGTAGCTAGCTACTAGAGATCTCATCCTGTACTTTTTACCTTTTCCATAATAAACCTACATCTCTGTCTGCTATCCTTAAACTCCTGTATAATATCTCCCATCAGCCTGGTCTCAACAAATTGGTCATTCCAACAACAGCACATTTGAGTTGGATATTCCTTTTCCCTTTAGATAGAGTGAATTTAGCGGGGAAATGAATACCCACAAAAATTAGTATACTCATTGAATTTCTTGTACCTGATTCGACCCAACATTGGGTACTGACTGATATGCAATTAAAACTTGATTTGGGTACCCAGTATCCTTGAATGACAACTTCCGGTCCTGAAATGTTGACTTCTAGTACCAATTTTTTTTTTATTGATAGATTTACCGACTTCTGACACCTAATGATTGCTTTTCTGTCACAAGAACATAGGAGGTGCCATACTGGGTCAGACCAATGGTCCATCAAGCCCAGCACCAGTCTCCGACAGTGGTCAGTCTTGGTGAGTAGGGGTGAAAACAGACATGATGCTAACCACCCTTTAACCACCCTTGGTGGTCATTTATGCATGTTTCAGGGCTGCATAGGGCACCAATACATCCCTGCAACATGCATAAATAACCACCAAGGGTGGTTAAAGGGTGGTTAGCGTCATGTCTGTTTTCACCCTAGGAAGAACAACCCAACAGTCACAGTGGGGTGAAAAATTCCCTATTGTTCACTCCCAGCGAGTTCCGACAGTAAGAGGATACATTCCTCAAAACTACTTGACTAATCGCTGCTAATAGACTTATCCTCCAGAAACATATCCAATCCTTTCTTAAACCCATCTATGCCATTGGTCTTGATCACATCTTCTGGCAACAAATTCTACAACTTAATTTTATGTTGAATGTAAAAAACGTATTTTCTTTTATTTGTTTTAAATCTGCTACCTGTTAGTTTTATGAGGGTCCCCTACTTCTAGTACTATATGAGAAGGAAAATACCCGCTCCCTATTCACTTGATCCACACCACTCATGATTTTATAAACTTCTATCATATCACCTCTCATTTGTTTCTTCTCCAAGCTGAAGAGCCCCAAACTATCCAGCCTCTCTTTCATAGGGTAGCTGTTTCTTATGAGCCCTTACCATTTTTGTTGTACTTCTCTGTACCATTTCTATTTCTACTATATCTTTTTTGAGATGGGTGATCAGAAGTGCATGAAATATTCAAGGTGCGGTTGTACCATAGATTTGTGTAGTGGCATTATGATATTTTTAGTTTTATTCTCTATACCTTTACGAATAATTCCTAACATTCTGTTTGCTTATTTGACAGCTGTCACACACTGAGCTGAGATTTCAATGTATTGTCCGCAATAACTCAAAAGTTCCTTTCCTGAGTGGACTGGTAACTAGTTTAGAACCCAGTATTGTGTACATAAAGTTTGGATTTTTTTCCTCTATGGGATTCACTTTACACTTGTCCACATTAAATTTAATCTGCCATTTAGGTGCCCAGTCACCCAGTCTTGCAAGATCCTCCTGCAGTTCTTCACAGTTTGCTCGGGCTTTAACTTGAATAACTTTGTGTAATCTGCAAATTTGATCATCTCACTCCTTACTCTTCTTTCCATTTTATTAATTAATGCATTAAACAACACCAGTCCCAGTATAGATCCCTGAGGCATCCCACTATGTACTTCTCTCCATTGTGAGAAGTACTGGCCATTTACTCCAACTTTTGGGCCCTTTTCACATGGGCCACAGTAGGTGGGGGAATGAGTGGGTGGCACCGGTGTATAGGGGAGCATTCCCATGGACCCCCATCTACCTCCACCTATCTCCATGCATGGAGCATCAGGCATTGGTGTCCGTTGCTCCATGTGTGGGTGATGGTGGGTGGAGATGGGTGGAGATGAGAGGAGATGAGTGGAGCATGGGAGCACACCCACCCATCCACCTACTGCCCATGGTGTTCTCACAAGCAACCCCCCCCCCCGCTGCAGTGTTCGCATAGGTGAGGGTTGGGCACCCTTGTGAAAAGGCCTTTCTTTCATATCCTTTAACCAGCTACCAGTCCACAACAGGACTCCTATCCCATGACTTTTTAATTTTCTCAAGAGTCTTTCATGAGGGACCTTATTAAATGCTTTCTGAAAATCTAGATACATTATATCAACCAGCTCACCCCTATCCACATTCTTATTCACACCCTCAAAAAATTTGAGTAGGTTAGTGAGGCATGACTTCCCTTTGCTTAATCCATGTTGACTCTTCACCATTAAGCGTTGTTTATCAATATGTCCCATAATTCTGTTCTTAATAATTATCTCCACCATTTTTCCTGGCACAGACGTCAGGCTCACAGGTCTGCAGTTTCCAGGATTGCCTCTGGAGCCCTTTTTAAATAGTGGTGTTACATTTGCTACCCTCCAGTCCTCAGGTATAGTAGCTGATTTTTGTGATAGATAAATTGCCATGAATAGGTCCTTCAGAACTCTAAGGTGTATTCCATCTGGTCCCGGTGATTTGTTACTATTTGGATTGTCAATTTGCTCTAGAACCTACTTCAGAGTCATTTTAGTTTGTGACAGCTCTTACAGTTCATCACCTACAATGAACTGGCCCGATGTAGGTATGTCCCCAACATCCTCTGCAGTGAAGACTGAAGCAGAGAAATCGTTCAGCTTCTCTGCAATAGTATAGCATAGCATAGCATATCATTTTAATTTATATCCCACACTCTCTCAGAAAAGACTCGAGGCGGGTCACAGCACAATAAATACATCCCTGGGTTTGTTATCCCACGCAGGGGACCCAGCACAAAACAATAATAACAATATACAAATATCAGCTCAATACAAAATACAACCCCCCCCAACTGATGACCTCACTTCCACCAATGCATCCACAATTCAGCAATCGGTCCCACCATTAAACCTTCTATCCCCTGCTGCCACCAGGGAATCCAACTGACTCCACCCCTCTCTCACCGGAGGGAGCCGGCCCCACCAACCTCCTCAGCAAAATAACACCACCCCCTATACAAGACACAACTTGCACAATCTCCCATCTCTGCCCCATGACCCAGCGAAAAAGCAGAGCCAACAAGAGACCCCTTAGAACAAATACAGAATAAATCACAGTTCCCCACAGGGGTTACAATCAGCAATTCCTACCCCACAGTCTCATTTTAAGCACAAAGCGCTCCCCCCCAAAAAAACCCATAAACTCCCCCCTGCCTAATGACAGGACCCAGACCCGTACACCCCGACTGGCCCTGAAGGTATCTTTATACACCTGCTGGCTGCTTCCGGTAACAGTGGGGGGGGGAGGGGGAAAAACAGGTCGCAGTTCAGTCATCCCCCAGCCCCCAAACTCACATACCCCCTCCGTCCCCAGATGGATGGTGGGGAGTCCCAGTGGCTGATAGCAACAGTGGTGACAGGCAGGACACCCGCACGGCTCCATGCACAAGCAGCAGATGGTCAATAAAGCACTCAGAGGCAGCTGCAGGTGGTGCCTTTATACACCCGCTGGCTGCTTCCGGTAACGGGGGGGGGGAGGAGGGGAAAACAGTTCTCAGTTCAGTCATCCCCCAGCCCCTAAACTCACATGCCCCCTCTGTCCCCAAATGGACGACGGGGAGGCCCACAGGCCGATAGGAGTTCCAGTGCTGGGTTAGTGGGTGCCCTGGAGCCACCAATCCTCTACCCATCTCCTTCTGGCTGAAGTCGATGAGGTTCTGCAGGTCGAGGTCATCCCGGTAATGCACGATGGCGTTGTTGATGATCTCACTCACCTTCCCGCGAGCCTTATCAGCGAAGACAAAGTCCAGCACCCCAGCAGCCAGCTGCAGCAGGAAAATTATGGCCTTATCCTCCCCGAGTGACCCTTTTACCCTCTGGTCATCTAATGGCCCAATTAACTCTCTAGCAGGCCTCTTGCTTTTGATGTACTTTAAAAAGTTTTTTTTATTAGCTTTTGCCTCTTGAGCAAGTCTCTCTCCAAATTCTCTCTTGGCCTGCCTTATTAACATTTTAGATTTAATTTGCCAGTGCTTATGCTCTTTCCTATTGCCTCAGAACTAGCTTTCCACTTTTTAAAGGACACCTTTTGGGCTCTAATAGCCTCCTTCATCTTAACCACACTGGCAGGCGTCTTATCTCCTTGCTACCTTTTCTAACCTGTGAGATACATTTAATCTGGAATTTAAGGGTGGTGTTTCTAAATAGTCTCCACACCTCTTGCAGACATTTAATCCTTACCACTGCTCTTTTTAGTTTCCTTATAACTAGTTTCTTAACTTTGAGAGAGTCTCCTTTTTTAAAGTTAAATGTTACTGTGGTAGTTTTATTTACCATTCCACCTCCATTAATGATGTCAAATTTGATTTTATTATAATCACTATTGCCAAGCGGTTCCACCACCATCACCCCTTGCATCAGGTCCTGTGCTCCACTTAGGACTAGATCCAAAGTAGCTCCTCCTCTCATTGGTTCTAGGACCAGCTGCTCCAAGAATCAGTTATTTATAGCATCTGGAAACTTTACCTCCATATCACACCCAGAGGAGACATTCATTTAGTCAATATTAGGATAACTGAAATCACCCATTATTATTATGTTTATGATTTTAATAGCCTGTTTAATCTCCGCTTGGTCAGGGGAATGGTTATAGCCCCACTGTTCTACACTTCGCCATTAGGCATAGCATTTCTATTCATAGAGATTTCAGAGTACAGTTCCCTTCCTGTAAAATTTTAATCCTACTTAACTCAATGCTGTCTTTAACACTCGCAGCTCAGTCTACTCTGTCATTTTGATATGTTTTGTACCCTGGTATTACAATGTCCCATTGGTTATCTTCATTCCACTAGGTCTCTCAAATACCTATTGTTTCTAGATCTTCATTTAGTGGCATACACTAAATCAACCTATGGTTCTGTAATGGCAACTTCTGGTCCCAGAAAATTGGCTTCAGGTCCTGATTTTTTTAAAATTTCCATCCCAATTTTTCAGTTTTCTGACTTGATATACTGATTCATAATCGGAAAATCAGTAGCACAAATTACCTATTAGGTGGGTATCTGGGAACCCAGTTCATACTGGGTAACCCATCAGCAATCTGTTACCTGAATCCGTTATCTGAAAATGTGGGTATTAGTCACAGGTATTCAGTTAAGTACAGATTTCAACTCTAGAATGAAGTTGATCTCCTGACACTTTCTAATGTTGCGCTGCTCCCTACGGTATTATGACAATCTTTTAGGGGTTGGCCATGCCAGAAAGGTTCTGAGGAAAGGAAATTCTCCAGACACACATGCAGAGCATTATGGTAGCATGGCACTCACAAAGGAGGTGCACCTCTCTGGATGAACAGCCAAGCAAAAATCTGTATTATATGCTTCAACAGTCCTGCTTGCCTTGGAACTATTCATATGATCATCCCCTGTCTGGAGTCAAACCTCCATCCACCAATCAAGCTCACGTCCTGTGTTAGATGAATTATACCCCCTTTACACTTCAACTTTTGTGAATAAACATGAAAATTAAGAAAATTAAGGGGTTGTTAATTTGGAGTTATTGCTTATATAAACTAATCTTGAGATATTGAGGCAGCTCTTTATTCTAGAATAACCTTATCTAATCTATCTATCTATCTATCTATCTATCTTATAATAGTGGAAATCTGGCTCTCTGATGTATGAATGCTATTTTGGTAATCTGCTCCCCTAAATATACGCTCTGCTGCCCCAGCACAAGTACCTTACACTGGTGGTGCTGTGGAGCCGTAGGCTCCAGCACGGGGACTGTTCAGTCGTCAATGGGAATGCTACCCACCTTCCTTATGGAACATTGTCTCTGGCAACATTTGAAACTCAGTGTGCTACTGATGAAGGTGGAAGCTGAAACGTCTAGCTCCAGTCACAACATCATCTTTCCATCTACCTCTGTTATCAATCCTATCTATAGAATATATACAGAGAGAGAGAGAGAGAGAGATCCACTCCCCTAAATATACTGTGAAGTCACTGCTTTTATATAAACGAATCCTGAGATACTGAGACAGCTCTTTATTCTAGAATAACCCAATTTGTATAACTAGTTGGATTTAAAAGTGTATGCTGCTGGGAGTCAGGGTAACAGAGTGTAGAGTGTTGAGGAACGAAGAATTCCAAAGCAGGTGATGCTGAAAGGGAGGGGAGAAGTACTAAAGATCAGGAAGATATTAGATGTTGACTTCTACGTTGAAGCCTCAGAGTGTAAGGGTGCAAAGTCTATATATCCAAAAGTTCTCCCTTTCTTCTATTGACCATTGTGTAGGTGGATTCTCTATGGGGAATATTACCAAGTCCAAAAGGCTGTGGCTATCAGAGTTAAAATATTTAGAAATAGGTTGTTCTAGCTTCTTCGTGATGATGGCCAATTTTTAGGGATGTGCGAAATCGGTTTGGAAATTCGGATTTGAACTCAACTAGTTTGGTTGACCGAACTGAATGTCCGAACTGAACTCGAATTCGATTGAACTGTTCGGTCGAATCCGAACCAGTTTGGAAGGCTAAAAACAGCTTAAAACACTGGTTTTGAATGTACGAACCTGGTTCAGTAGTTCGGAATTTGACCGAACTCAACTTGTTCAGTCGACCGAACCGAACTTCCGAACCGAACTCGATTTTTGAACCGAACTGAATTGAATTTCCAAACTCGGTTCTGTTTGCACATCCCTACCGATTTGTGGTTTCTAAAACATGAGCGAAGATCAGTAGTTGTCTTTCCAGCGTATTGAATGTGGCATCCAGGGCATTTGCATTCAATAATATCTATGAGAGAGTTAGATTTACAGGTGACGTTCTGTTTAATAAAGTAGGTCTTGCCAGTTACACTGCTTTTAAAGGTGGCAGTCTCTCTCATGTACGTGCAGATGATGCAAAGACTGAAATTATAATGATCTGATCCTGGATTGTAGATAGGTGGTTTGATTTGGACTCTTACTAGAAATTTGCATAGGTTGGGAAGTTTACAGAAGGCAATGAGAGGGGTTTTGTTAATGGATGTAGCCAGATGTGGTGAGTTGGAAACCAAGGGATAGCTTTCCTTAATAGTCAAATGAATATTAGGGGATGCCGGGTGGAAGTCAGCCACAAAAGGGATATGTTGTTTAGTATTTTCACTCACAGGTTTTTGGAGGAGCAAGGCCCTTGTGAGAACAAATGCTTGGTAGAGGTTGTGGTAAATAACAGGTAGAGGATATTTCCTACAAAGGAGTTGCTCTTTGAGCTCGTTAATTCTCTTGAAGTAATTGGTGTTATTATTACAGATATGTTTAATTCTCAGGGCTAAGCTGTAGACAGTATTCTTTACAAATTTGGGATGGCATGAATTCCAATCTTAACATATATGGCCATCTGTTGGTTTACTGTATAGATCAGTGACAATTTTGTGTTGGTAAAACATTTTGTGTCAGCAAAACATCCAAAAAGAATGTGCGAGTTTTCTATATCCTTGACAATTTATACCCATATTTCTCCTCCTTTAATGTACATGAATTAAGAATTATCCATGCAATCTGGCTTTCTGATATATGAATGCTATTTTGGTAATCTGCTCCCCTTAATCAACATCTAAAGGTTTCCTTCGAACACCTTCCTTCTATAAGGAACAAAGTGGATGGTTGAATGTGCTTAGGTGCTGTTAGGAAGGTGTTTTTCTGTGCTTTCACAGACATGGTGCAGTGTCTTTCAAATTGTCCCCAGGAAAGGTTACTGAACTATCTTATGATGTATAAAGAAAATCTCCCTTAGAAGAGAAAGTTAGGAAATGAAAGAGATTTCATCCAGTGTTATAAGAAAAAAAAAATATGGACAAGAGAAGAGGAAATAATATGGTTCAGGAAACCTCTGAGGCATAGGTGGCTCGTGGGGAAGGCATGAGGGCCACAGATTTTTGAAAGCCCTACAGAACCTGAAAGAACCCACTGCATAGACAACTCTGTCCTGTCCTGTGTCTCCCCACTATTGACAGCTACTCACTGCCCACACGCCGAGACTATGACTATATTTGTTATGCTTAAACCTGTTAAGGTGTTCCTTAACAAAAGGCTACATTCACATCACATCAATATTTTCCAAGACCTTCCTAGCCTCTAAATAGGGTGTTGATGAGTCTTGATTTCTTACATGACCAGCTTAGCAGTGTCTGAAAGATAGTTATTTGTTAGCTGTTGCTTCTGTACAGACACATAAGCTGGAGTGATATTCCTAGACTGCCTTCTGATGGGAATCCAGATAGGGATGTGCATGTCGTTTTCATTATTGTTATTGCAATAACAAAAACGACAACCGAGAATACCGACAATGATAACTAAAACGACAATGTCATTATCATTGTCGTTATTATTAGTGACAGTTGCAGTTTTGTTTTTGATGGAAATGGAGAGAGGAGGAGGGAGCAGACATCTCAGAGTCCTAAAGAGGCTTGAACTCTTGAACTGTGCCTGTATTGGGAGGGGCGAGCAGCTCTGAAGTATCTGATGGATGTATCGCTGGCCAATGAGCAGCACAATCAGGCCCCAGCAGTCTCATGGCACTGTGTGATTGCTCAATGCCTTCTGCCTCCCCAAACCAATCAGGGGGCTGTGGAGGAGGGCACTGCAACCCTTTATAATGAGAGAGCCATGTGTTTTGCTCTCTGTTCTGTGAGAGTTCTCTGCTTGTCAGGTCGTCTTTTACAGAACTGGTGCTTGCAAACAAATCTATTACCAATTCCTTTCCTTCCTCATATACCCTACCTTTTACCTTGTCCCTATCCCTGCCCTGTACGATAGATAGATAGATAGATAGAGAGAGAGAGAGAGAGAGAGAGAGAGAGAGAAATACTATAGGCATTTACATTTAGATAGATGTTAATTGTGTACAACATATATAGAGAAATTAGATATTATATAGGTATTTAGGCCAGTCTATTTTATTATATTAGGATTATAGGATAGTAGGATAGGTTAGGTTTTGTGTATATATAATTAGATCATACAGTACTTCTTTAATTGTGTGTGCACATGTGTGTACAATGAGAAAGGGAAGGACTACTAGTTCAGCCTATGGGTCAGGTGGCCCTGGTAGAGGGCGAGGCCGTGGGCATGGGGGAGTAGGCAAGCTGGCTGCCACTGCTGGCAGCTCACCACCCAAGCTGAAGAGACATGGGATTTTTGTCCTCAAGGCGGCAGGTCTTATCAGGGGAACAGGCTGCATCAGAGATTGTGGGAGGGGAATCTAGTGTGGAAGGCAGGGAGCCCCAGCCTTCCACTTGTAGCAGTGGCACTGGACACTGGAGGAAGGAGCCACGAGCAAGGTGTGTGTGTGCAGCAGAAGCACTACACCCCACTTCCTGAAGCACCGGCAGAAGCTGGCAGTGCCAGCAGTGATTCTTCACTGGGGGCAGCAGATGATATTGTTATGGGGAACCCCAGCAGCAATGATGATTATGATGATGTTGGTACTGTTGCTGGGAGTGGTTCAGGGTCAACCACCTCTCCTGGGCAGGCTCCTCCCTCTGACATCCCCTCCCCCCACCCCGGGATTTTGAGGATTTGGGGGAGGATGTATTTGAGGGCATCCTTCCCCACTTTGCAGTAGCAGTAGCCCAGCTTCAACAGATAGCAGCAGGGCATTGTCTCCTCCCATGCTGCAAGGTAGAAGCAGCAGCAGCTTCAGCACGGGTGGTGTGGAGCTGGGCATCAATGAGGGGAGTGAGCAGGAGGTGGAGGAGACTCTTGTTGATGCTGATCCCCCTGTAGCCACATTGGGGACAAAAGCAGCAGCCCCGAGTGGTGGCACGAGGGGTTCAGGGGGCCTTCAAGGAAGTGATCCCAGGTGACAGCAGCGGGTGGCCTGCCTTCACTGTGGGAAGGTAGTGTGCCATGGGAATAAGAAGGGGAATCTCAGCAACAATGGCATGAATTCCCATATGAGGACCTGACATAGGGCTTTGCTGCTGCAAGAGACATTGGAAACTGTGGACATGAGTGGGTTTTCTGCTGCAGCAATTACTAGCAGCATTAGACCTTCCCCCTCTGCTCATGGCAAGGGGAAGGAGGGACAGCAGCAGCAGGTCCCATCTCGAACTTCCCAGCAGCAGCAGCAGCAGCAACAGCAGCAGCAGCAGCAGTGTGGTGGAGTGCATCATTCAGCAGCAACCAAGATCACCAGGTGGGTTGGGGAGATGATTGCCCTGGATGACCAGCCATTTAGGATTGTGGAGGACCAGGGATTCTGCCAGCTGCTGGCACTGCTGGCACCCCAGTACCAGCTTCCATCACACACCACCGTCAGTAGGCAGGTGGTACCCTCCCTGTACCAGGCAGCCAGGGAGCAGGTGAGGGAGCAACTGGCCAGGGCAGATGGGGCAGTTGTGCATTTCACCACAGACATTTGGAGCAGCCGAAATGCACAACATGCCTACCTGGCCCTGACTGCTCACTGGTGGCAACTGCAGGTGACAGGAGGAGGAGCATCAGGCAGCAGGGGTGAGGGGACAGGGCACAGGTGGACCCTGCTACACGTCCAGGTGTTTGACAAAATACACACTGCCATCAACATAAGGTGAACCTTGGACACCATGGTGGAGGGGTAGCTAAGGGAGGAAGTCCCATTCGCCAGGGGGTTCGTGTTAATGGATAATGCTGTGAACATGAAGAATGCAGTGCTGGAGGGCGGATCCCAGCAAATCCCCTGCGCTGTCCACACCCTTCACCTGGTGATGAGGAATTCCCTGGGCCTGGGGGAGAAGGCAGAAGAGTGCAGCAGCAGCCCCCTTACAATGTTGATCGAGAAGGGCAGGAAGATTACAGGGTACTTTAACAAGAGTGTGAAGGGTGGTCACCTCTTGAGGGAGAAGCAGGTGGAGCGGGAGGTGCAGCCTCATGCAGGATGTCAGCACCAGGTGGAACTCACCTATACCATGATGGAGCATCTGGTGGAGCAGAGGCGGGTCCTGCATGAGGTAGCCTCAGAGGGGGAGATTGGGGTGGAAAGGCCACTCGGGCAGGATGAGTGGACAATGATGGATCAGGCCGTGCACGTCCTTAAGCCCTTTAAGAACATGACGGAGAGCTTGAGTGTGGTGATGGCCAGCCTGAGCCAGGTAACCCCCCTGTTTCGAAGTCTCATCAGGAGGATGGAAGGCTTCCTGAGGGACCAAGGTGGGGGGAAGGTGGAGCTGCAGCTTTTACCACAGGTGGTGGCCCTGGTACAAAAGTTGAATGAGGGGCTGAGCAGGCGTTTTGATCCTCTCATTTATAAGGAGGGATAAGTACTCTCACCATACTGGACCCCAGGGTGAAGGCGAGCATAGCAGCTTGCAAGATAGACTTCACCCTGAGGGAGCATGCTCTCGTGGAGAGGGTGAAGGCAGTTGAGAGGGTCATACAGCAGCAGCAGCAGCAGCAGCAGCAGCAGCAGCAGCAGAAGCAGAAGCAGAAGCAACAGCAGCAGGAGGGGCAAAGCAGCAGAAGCAGGAGGGCAGAGATACAGAACACTCCCAGGAGCAGCAGCAGCTCCTCTGCCATAAGCTGCTCCGAATGGACCACCCCAGCACAGGCAGCATGGGCACATGCAATTGGGGAGGAGGTTGGCAGCAACAGCAGTCAGAGGGAGCAGGAGCCTGACACTGCATAGTGGGCAGGGGCAAAATATCTTAAGGAGTCGGTGGTGGATTTCAGCAGTGATCTCCTTCTGTACTGGGCAGAGAAGGGGAAAATATGGCAGGCTTTGACCAGGGTGGCACAGGAATTAGTGTCCTGCCCATGAACCAGCGTGCCCAGCGAATGGGTGCTCTCTCTCTGGCACCAACCCACAGAAACATGCCCTGATGCTGCTACTGCTGCTGCTACCACTGCTGCCAAGCTCCCACCTGTCCGACTGCCTGCTGTTCTGATGCTCCTCATTCTCCGCTGCCAGAGAGCCTCTCTCTCTTTCTCTCTCTCTCTGGCACCCCCACACAGAAACATGTCTGGCCTCCCAATGAGGTGCTGTCTGCAAACAGATATAAGCTACCAATCCAGTCCCAAAAACCATCATAAGGATTTATTTATTTATTTAAAGCTTATATCCTGCCCAAAGGCAGCTCGGGGCGGTGAACAACACAAAAGATATCACATTAAAACATTTAAAAACAAATCAACAAATTTTAAAAACAAATCATAAAACTCACCCTCCCCCAAAACCTACCCTCCCTACCCCCCCCACCCTCGCCAAAAGCCTGGTGGAACAGCCAGGTCTTACACAAACGTCAAAACGACAGGAGAGTGGGGGCCAACCAAGCCTCCCTCGGGAGTGAATTCCACAGTACAGGGGCAGCCACCGAACAAGATCTCACATCAGTGGCCACCCGTCTCAGCCCGGGAACCTCCAAAAAGCCCCCTACGAATGATCTCAGGGGTCGCATGGGCACATGGGGAGTGAGGCAATCCCGCAGATAGGCAGGGCCCAGGCTGTGAAGGGCTTTGAAGGTCAAAACCAGCACCTTGAACCTAGCCCAGTGCTTTATAGGCAGCCAGTACAGAGCCTGGAGCACAGGTGCCCTGTGCTCCCTGCGGCCTGCCCCTGTAAGGAGACAGGCCACGACATTCTACACCAGCTGCAGCCTCCAGACCAACTTCTCGGGCAGCCCCACGTAGAGTGCGTTGCAGTAATCCAGCCTCGAGGTGATGAAGACATGGATGACAGTGGCGTGGCAAGGTCGGAGTATGAGAGATATGGCTGAAGCTGCTGGATAAGATGTAACTGCCAAAACGCACTCCCCGCCATGGTCTGCTTCCTGTAAGGCAGGAAATGGAGCACATGGCAGAGGTGGCGGGGGCCATGCCAGCGGAGTGGCAGCAGGCATCAGCAGCAGTCTGAGCTCATCACCATGCCCCAAACTGCACAGGCCTGATTTTGGCAGTCAGACTTCAGAGGCTCCCAGCAGTGGAACTAAGGGTGTGGTTCGCGGCGCCTCCTGCCACCATCCTCCACTGCCATGCAGGGCTCTGGAAACTCTGCAGTCCAGGAGGCTGCGACTGTCTCTGCTGCAGCTTCAGGAGCAGGTGCATGTGCTTCGGGGCTGGATGTTCCTCCAGGGCCAACTATGTCCCCCAATATTGATGCGATCCCCAGCAGTCTAGGACTGGTGGATCCCACCCCAGATGCTAGAGGCAGGACCTGATCCATGGGTAATGGCAGCAGGGAGAAGAGCTTAGCAGCAGCAGCTATTGGGAGCACATGGGGAGTGGTAGAAGCATGGTGGGCAGTTGATAAGCCTCAGGGTCCCAGTACTCCCCTTCGCGGGACATCACTCAGATTGGGAACAGCGAGGCAGACACTAGTCCTATGATGGAGATGTCTGGTGCTGAGGCTGTCCCTCTGAGAGCTGTGATGCCACCATATTCTGCCCCTCCCATCAGTGCTGTCAGTGCACCACTCAGTACAAGCCAGAAGGCAGGAGGGGGCAAAAAATCCTCCATCCGTGTGCATTTTAAGTTGGTGTGAATGGATGATTCCACGGAGGTGCAGTGCACTTTGTGCCAGAAGGTGGTGAAGCATGGGAAGGTGCTCACCAGCCTTGGCACAACTGCCATGGCGAGGCACCTTAAGGGATGCCAAAGTGCTGTGCTGCTAAGTGGGCAGGCAGGGGCAGTGGACGCCAGCGGGTTCCTGACTGCAGCGGCCAGTTGTCCTCCTCCATCAGTGGGCAAGCTTCCTGTTCGAACAGCTGCCTCTACAGCAGGAGTGGTATTGCTGCTAGGGGGCAGCAGCAGCAGCAGCAGCAGCAGCAGCAGCAGCAGCAGCAGCAGCAGCAGTGTCAGTTCACCATGGAAGAGCTGGGGTGGGGGTAGCTGCCAAGTCCATTGACAGCTGCAGGATGGGGATGGTGATGGTGGTGTGCATTTCAACTGAAAGCCATAAACATGTTGGGGGGAATGATAGTGCTGGGCAGCCCTTCTCTGTGGTCAGGGACATGGGGTTTATGCACCTAATTGGCTTCCTGCCCCCAATTTAAGCTGCCCTCATGCAGCACCGTAAGTCGGCAGGTGGTGCCAGCCTTCTACTGGGCTTTAAAGGAGCGGGTGAGGGAGCAGCTGGCAGGGGCTGTGGGTGCCACTGTCCACATCATCACAGACCTGCGGTCGAGCAAGAAT
This sequence comes from Sphenodon punctatus, assembly GCA_003113815.1. Classification (NCBI taxonomy): domain Eukaryota; kingdom Metazoa; phylum Chordata; class Lepidosauria; order Sphenodontia; family Sphenodontidae; genus Sphenodon; species Sphenodon punctatus. The sequence goes on along the minus strand of QEPC01010383.1, from coordinate 1,433,497 downwards.
GTGCAGCATGCCTACTTGGCTGTGACAGAGCACTGGTGGTATGGCATGGAAGCAGCATTTCACAGTGTCAGGAGGGGTCCTGAAGCAGGGTATAGGTGGTCCCTGCATCAAGCAGAAGTAATGGATGTCCCCCACACCACTCGGAACATCGAGGCAGCCCTGACCACCATGGTGAGGGAGTGGGCCAAGCAAGATGCGCCCTTCACCAAGGGGTGTGTGGTGATGGACAACACAGCCAACATACTGACGGCAGTCCACGAGGGGGGCTTCACCAGAATCCCTTGCGCCAAACACACACTTCACCTGGTGATAAGGGATGCTCTGGACTTGAGGGAGAAGGGGATTGGGGCAGGCACCCTTACCTCGCTGATCAAGTGGGGGAGGTAGCTGACTGGTTTCTTTAACTAGAGCGTGAAGGGCAGCGACCTCCTCTGGGCGAAGCAGGCCGAGCAAGGCTCCCCAGTGCACCAGCTGGTGCAGGATGTGTCCACATGGTGGAATTCGACGTTCCCGATGCTCAAGCACCTTCTCGAGCAGAAAGTCACCTTGCATCAGGTTTAACTGGTGATGGACAGCGGGGCATGTTCAGGGTACAATGGGGTGGAATGGGAGATCCTGGTTCACACTGTCTTTTTGCTTAGACTGTTTCTTGATGTGATGGAGACCATCAGCTCCTCCACAGCCACCATCAGCCAGGTGACCCCTCTGGTCCAGAGTCTTCTGAGGAGGCTGGAGGAGATTCTCCAGGGGCTGGATTATGGACCTCGGGGCAGGAAGCATGCCGATGAGGTGGTTCAGCTGGTGCGGCAGCTGAAGGCCGGACTGAAGGTGTGGTTTGATGAGCCCCTGCAGTTTGAGGAATATGTTTTACAACCATGCTGGGCCCCAGGGTCAAGGGCAGCATGGCACACCAGACAGCGCTCTATGGCCACTGGAAGGGTGACCTGGTGGAGAGGGCTCTTGAGAATATGCAGCAGCAGCAGCAAGACGCCACTGGGGAGTTGGAGCAGTCACCCCTTTCAGCTGGCGGAGTCTATCCCTACCCCCAGCCCTAGTAGTATCAACACCAACAGCAGGCTGAGCAGCAGCAGCACCCCTATTGAAAGCAGCAGCAGCTCGTATGTGCAGGGCACTCTGGCAAGCATGGGCTTGTGCACAGTAGGGCAGGCAGCGTGGCTAAGGGCAGTGGTGGAGGTGGTGCCCAGGCAGAGTTACATGAGGAAGTATGACAGCACCTCAGCAGCAGTGGAGAGCTACCTGGAAGAGAAGCCGTGCATCGAACCCAGCAGTGATCTGTTGGTCTACTGGGTCAGCAAGACCAACGTGTGGCCAGCCCTATCCAAAATGTCCAAGGGTCTCTTGTCCTGCCCACCAACCAGTGTCCCCAGCAAGTGGGTGTTCTCCATAGTGGGTGACATTTGCTTGCTGCACCACCTGAGACTGGGATCCAAGTTGGTGGAGCAGTTGCTTTTCATCAAGGTCAACCTTCTGCTCCTGGGATTCCCCAAGCTGCCCCTGGACATTGATTGATGGTGCAGTGGCACACGCCATCCCACGCCAATGCCTGGTGCCCGCCCTTCCTCTCTCTCTCTCTCTCTGACTAGACAGCCTCGGCCAGCCTATGTGACTGACCTCATGACTCAGGGTGGCATTGGGAAGATGTAAGCCTGGCAGCTGGCCTCTGGCTAGACGATCTCGGCCAGCCTATCTGACTGGCTCTCTCGCGCACGTGCTGCACAGTCTTCACCAGGCTGAGTGCCCTTCCAAGGTCCCAGCCTGCCTTCCCCACTGCCTCTCATGCCACGCTGCCTGTCTGCATGCCCGCCCAAGTTTCCAAGATCAAAGCCTGCCTCAGCCAGACTTCCGATGCTTATGCCATGCTTGTCTGCCCACCCTGTGGGCAAAGCTGAAGCACTNGCGAGGCAGACACTAGTCCTATGATGGAGATGTCTGGTGCTGAGGCTGTCCCTCTGAGAGCTGTGATGCCACCATATTCTGCCCCTCCCATCAGTGCTGTCAGTGCACCACTCAGTACAAGCCAGAAGGCAGGAGGGGGCAAAAAATCCTCCATCCGTGTGCATTTTAAGTTGGTGTGAATGGATGATTCCACGGAGGTGCAGTGCACTTTGTGCCAGAAGGTGGTGAAGCATGGGAAGGTGCTCACCAGCCTTGGCACAACTGCCATGGCGAGGCACCTTAAGGGATGCCAAAGTGCTGTGCTGCTAAGTGGGCAGGCAGGGGCAGTGGACGCCAGCGGGTTCCTGACTGCAGCGGCCAGTTGTCCTCCTCCATCAGTGGGCAAGCTTCCTGTTCGAACAGCTGCCTCTACAGCAGGAGTGGTATTGCTGCTAGGGGGCAGCAGCAGCAGCAGCAGCAGCAGCAGCAGCAGCAGCAGCAGCAGCAGCAGTGTCAGTTCACCATGGAAGAGCTGGGGTGGGGGTAGCTGCCAAGTCCATTGACAGCTGCAGGATGGGGATGGTGATGGTGGTGTGCATTTCAACTGAAAGCCATAAACATGTTGGGGGGAATGATAGTGCTGGGCAGCCCTTCTCTGTGGTCAGGGACATGGGGTTTATGCACCTAATTGGCTTCCTGCCCCCAATTTAAGCTGCCCTCATGCAGCACCGTAAGTCGGCAGGTGGTGCCAGCCTTCTACTGGGCTTTAAAGGAGCGGGTGAGGGAGCAGCTGGCAGGGGCTGTGGGTGCCACTGTCCACATCATCACAGACCTGCGGTCGAGCAAGAATGTGCAGCATGCCTACTTGGCTGTGACAGCGCACTGGTGGTATGGCATGGAAGCAGCATTTCACAGTGTCAGGAGGGGTCCTGAAGCAGGGTATAGGTGGTCCCTGCATCAAGCAGAAGTAATGGATGTCCCCCACACCACTCGGAACATCGAGGCAGCCCTGACCACCATGGTGAGGGAGTGGGCCAAGCAAGATGCGCCCTTCACCAAGGGGTGTGTGGTGATGGACAACACAGCCAACATACTGACGGCAGTCCACGAGGGGGGCTTCACCAGAATCCCTTGCGCCAAACACACACTTCACCTGGTGATAAGGGATGCTCTGGACTTGAGGGAGAAGGGGATTGGGGCAGGCACCCTTACCTCGCTGATCAAGTGGGGGAGGTAGCTGACTGGTTTCTTTAACTAGAGCGTGAAGGGCAGCGACCTCCTCTGGGCGAAGCAGGCCGAGCAAGGCTCCCCAGTGCACCAGCTGGTGCAGGATGTGTCCACATGGTGGAATTCGACGTTCCCGATGCTCAAGCACCTTCTCGAGCAGAAAGTCACCTTGCATCAGGTTTAACTGGTGATGGACAGCGGGGCATGTTCAGGGTACAATGGGGTGGAATGGGAGATCCTGGATCACACAGTCTTCATGCCCAGACTGTTGCTAGATGTGATGGAGACCATCAGCTCCTCCACAGCCACCATCAGCCAGGTGACCCCTCTGGTCCAGAGTCTTCTGAGGAGGCTGGAGGAGATTCTCCAGGGGCTGGATTATGGACCTCGGGGCAGGAAGCATGCCGATGAGGTGGTTCAGCTGGTGCGGCAGCTGAAGGCCGGACTGAAGGTGTGGTTTGATGAGCCCCTGCAGTTTGAGGAATATGTTTTACAACCATGCTGGGCCCCAGGGTCAAGGGCAGCATGGCACACCAGACAGCGCTCTATGGCCACTGGAAGGGTGACCTGGTGGAGAGGGCTCTTGAGAATATGCAGCAGCAGCAGCAAGACGCCACTGGGGAGTTGGAGCAGTCACCCCTTTCAGCTGGCGGAGTCTATCCCTACCCCCAGCCCTAGTAGTATCAACACCAACAGCAGGCTGAGCAGCAGCAGCACCCCTATTGAAAGCAGCAGCAGCTCGTATGTGCAGGGCACTCTGGCAAGCATGGGCTTGTGCACAGTAGGGCAGGCAGCGTGGCTAAGGGCAGTGGTGGAGGTGGTGCCCAGGCAGAGTTACATGAGGAAGTATGACAGCACCTCAGCAGCAGTGGAGAGCTACCTGGAAGAGAAGCCGTGCATCGAACCCAGCAGTGATCTGTTGGTCTACTGGGTCAGCAAGACCAACGTGTGGCCAGCCCTATCCAAAATGTCCAAGGGTCTCTTGTCCTGCCCACCAACCAGTGTCCCCAGCAAGTGGGTGTTCTCCATAGTGGGTGACATTTGCTTGCTGCACCACCTGAGACTGGGATCCAAGTTGGTGGAGCAGTTGCTTTTCATCAAGGTCAACCTTCTGCTCCTGGGATTCCCCAAGCTGCCCCTGGACATTGATTGATGGTGCAGTGGCACACGCCATCCCACGCCAATGCCTGGTGCCCGCCCTTCCTCTCTCTCTCTCTCTCTGACTAGACAGCCTCGGCCAGCCTATGTGACTGACCTCATGACTCAGGGTGGCATTGGGAAGATGTAAGCCTGGCAGCTGGCCTCTGGCTAGACGATCTCGGCCAGCCTATCTGACTGGCTCTCTCGCGCACGTGCTGCACAGTCTTCACCAGGCTGAGTGCCCTTCCAAGGTCCCAGCCTGCCTTCCCCACTGCCTCTCATGCCACGCTGCCTGTCTGCATGCCCGCCCAAGTTTCCAAGATCAAAGCCTGCCTCAGCCAGACTTCCGATGCTTATGCCATGCTGCCTGTCTGCCTGCCCGCCCAGGTTGCCAAGTTCAAAGCCTGCCTCAGCCTGCCTTCCGATGCTCATGCCACGCTGCCTGTCTGCCTGCTCGCTCAGGTTGCCAAGCTCGAACCCTGCCTCATTCTGCCTTCTGCTCATGCCAAAGTGCCTGTCTGCCCACCCTGTGGGCAAAGCTGAAGCACTGTCCAAGCCTGCATGCCTCTCATGCCAACGTGCCTGTCTGGCTGTCCTGGAAACCCTGGGTGATGTACCCCACTGGCCTGGTAATTCCACTACTGATTTCTGCTGCTCCATGGGTGCTCTGCCCTGACAAATCCAAATGTATCCATGCAATCCTGTTGCTGCCATCTGCTGATGTATGGGAGTTCTTGCCTGGCAAATCCTACCATCCCGGCTCCATGGGTGCTTAGCACAGGCAAATCCTGCTTCTGCCGTATCAACTGTTCCACAGGTTCTGTGCCCTGGCAATCCAATGTCTGCTGCTACTGATGCCACCTCTGAGTACCACAAGCTCTATGCCCTGGCCATCCAATCTATACTGCTGCTGCTGATGCCACCTCTACTTTGCTATGGGTATTGTGCCCAGGCAATTCAATGTCCGCTTCTGCTGCGCCATGGGTTCTGTGCCCTGGCAATCCAATGTCCACTTCTGCTGCCTCTTCTGTTCCACAGGTTCTGTGCCTGGGCAATCCAATGTCTCTTGCTGCTGCCAATGCTGCCTCTGTTTCATGGCTGGGTCTTGAACCCTTGGCTTGGGGAGCTGGATCTTGAACCCTTGGCCTGAGGAGGTGCTGCCTTAGGGGCTGGTGCCACCCCAGGCCTTGTTAGTCAGCCAGATTCTCCTTTCTATGTTGTTTCTTGAGTCTCTGTCCCCCTGTATTGCCACACCCGTTCCCCAGCTGTGCCCTCTCCCTTGTTCTGTCTCACAGCTTCCTGATTGGCCACTATTAGTATTTAATCCAAGGTGTGGCCACAGGAAGCTGTGGGAACAACTGCTCTTACCCCCCTGTGCACAAGTCTCTGTAAGATGTCTTGTGGACTCTACCTTCTCCTCTTGTTATCCCTCCCTGTGTGCTTGTTGGTTCGCTGTTGTGAGTGTGAGCCTTATGGACCCTGTACCTCTTCCCATCCTTGTTGTATGTTTGTACCTATAGTCCTTGTCTTCCCCTGTGTGGAACCCTTAATAAGTGTCCTGGTATTGGTATGTCCTGTCTTCCAAGTTATCTGTGTTGGTGATGTCGTATTAGCTTGTGTTTCCCCATTGCTCTGCATTCCCCTATAGCCATGCCTCGCCCCCTCCATAAGCTTTGTGGTTCCCATAGTCCCACTTGGCCCCATCTCTCCCCCTAACTCTCTATTCCCCTGTAGCCGTGCCTTGCTCCCCCCATAGCCGTGTGGCCCCCCATAGTCCTGATTGGTCTCGTTCTCCCCATGCCTTGTCCCCCCCCACATAGTCTTGTGGTCTCCTTATCCATTCTGGTCTTTCTCTCCCCTTAGCCATATGTTCTCCCTTAGCCTTGCCTTGCCCCATCCACCTGTAGATTGTGCCCCCTCCTTGCCTCGCTTCCCCCTGGCTCTGACTCTGCCTTGCTCCCCCCTAGCCTGTATCCCCTCTTGTTGCTCCTAGAACCCCTCTGCCCTCTTCCATGTCTGGAATTCCTCTCCCTCTTGCTTCTGTAACCTCAATGATGAGCTGTGCACTCTGAGGCTGGGTTCCTTGGCTGATAAGAATGAAAACAGTCTTGAAATACCCAAGAGACTGGCTGAGAGGTTTCCCCTTCCTGGTGTTTCCCCTACCTGGGTTCCCTGGGCTGTTTCTATGGTTGTTCCATGGTTATAGGTTCCCTCAACCCTCCTCCCCTGATATAGTAGGTTCCCTCACCCATACTCCCCTGACACTCTTCTGTCTGTGCCATAAGTTCTGTGCCCCGGAAATCCAATGTCCACTTCTGCTGCCTCTGCTGTGCCATGGGTCCTGTGCCTGGGAAACCCAATGTCTGCTGCTGCTGCCAATGCTGCCTCTGCTATCTGTGCCATGGGTTCTGTGCCCCGGCAATCCAATGTCCGCTTCTGTTGCCTCTGCTGTGACATGGGTTCTGTGCCCTGGCAATCCAATGTCTGCTGCTGCTGCCGCTGCTGTGACATGGGTACTGTGACCCAGCAGTGTAATTTCTGCGGCTGGTGAGGCTGCCACTGCTGTGCCACAGGTAATGTGCCCTGGCAATAAAATGTCCGCTGCTCCTGCCTCTGCTGATGTCACCTCTGCTGTGCCATGGGCTCTGTGCCCTGGAAATCCAATGTCTGCTGCTGCTTCTGGTGGTGCTTCACATCAGCCATTTGCTCCTCACTCTTGTAGACAGGCATAGCTCGGATGAGTTCACTGGCTGGCCAGGGCTGTGTGTCCATGAGATTCACCACCGGGAAAGGCTTGCCCAATTTTCACAAGAGCTTGCTGAGATCCATAGAGTACCATGCAAGCCTGCAATGCCCAGCCAAGAAGGGGTGCCAGACACCAAGCCCTGGCTGGGCCTCTGTCGCTACTCCACCGCTGCCTGGTAGCCTGAAATGCCTGGCCCAGTAGGGGTTCCAGCCACAAAGCCCTGGCCAGGCCTCTGTTGCTGCTCCACCAATGCCAGCCAGACTGCAATGCCGGTCAAGTAGGGGTGCCTGCCACTCCAGCCCCAGGACCCACCATCAGGGTTCTGGGACCTACGTTCCAGGCAGGGAGGGTGGTCATTCCACTTCATTGTCTTCAAGTGCCCCACCGATGGCAGCCAGCCTGCAATGCCCAGCCAAGTAGGGGTGCCATACACCAAGCTGCTCCACCAATGGCAGCCAGCCTGAAACACCTGACCAAGTAAGGTTGCAGTCACTCCATCTCCAGGACCCACTGTCAGGGTTCTGCGGCCTACATTACAGGCAGGGAGGGCTGTCCATCCACTGCATCCAGAAGCTGCCACTCTAGTCCCAGGACCCACCATCAGGTTCTGGGGTCATCATTCCACTCATAGGGACACCCGGCCATCATTCCACCATATCAAGAAACATCCACTCCAGCTCCAGGACCCACCATCAGGGTTCTGGGGCCTATGTTACAGTCAAGTGGAGCCATTTTTCCATGGCAGGCCATGGGTTCTGTGCCCTGGAGATCCAATGTCTGCTTCTGCTGCCTCTGCTGTGCCATGGGTTCTGTACACCAGCAATCCAATGTCCTCTTCTGCTGCCTCTGTTGTGCCATGGGTTCTGTGCCCTGGAATTCCAATGTCTGCTTCTGCTGCCTCTGCTGTGCCATGGGTTCTGCTACCAGGCAATTCAATGTCTGCCACTGCTCCACCGATTCCTGGTAGCCTGAAATGCACAGACAAGAAGTAGTGTCAGGCAAGCCACTAAGCCCCGAGCCTTCCTGGCCTCTTCTTCTGCTGCTTCTGCTGGACCTCAGATGGCCAGCCATGGTACCATGGGCACCCCCAGGGGCCAAACACAGAGCTCACCTGCCCAGGCAAGTCAGGGTGCAAAGCCCCAAGCCTTCCCAATCTCTTCTGCTGCTGTATCTCTGACAGCCTGCCATGCCCCCCATGGGCACCCCTGGAGCACCTCAAGCCTCTGCCGTGGCTGAACTTTCAGAATGTTCAGGGTGGTCTGAACCCTGTGGGACCAAACCCATGAACCCGAACTAAGTTTTCAGACCAAATGGCCAAACATCTGAACCCCGTTCTGTTCGCACATCCCTACATAACATGCATGCAGTTTACCTGGTTGTCACATGCAGCCCTGCACATGGGCTATGTTACCTTTGGGATCACATCCATCGTTGGGAGTTTTCACAGAACATTTAGATGCAGTGCCCCTTCAGGAAAGTATTTGGCCATAACATATAGGCTCTGTCTCTTTTTTAACATGGCCGCTCCATGGTCACTATTGGCCATGGATGACAAGTGCCCAAATGCCTGAGTAGCCACGGTGGTGGATAAAATCAAACATCTAGACTTCAGCCCGGCAGTTTTGGCCCCATTGGGCTATAGAGGGGCTAGAAAGTTGCTTGTTGAAAAACTCTCTAATATCACGTGGCAGGAGATAAGAGCTGAAATAGGTACCAGCAGGGCCCTGGGGCTATATCCTGTGATAGCCAATGACTCCCGTGCCCCTATGCCATATTTGGAGGACAGGCTGTGGACAGAGGCAAGAAGGCTATTTCTTCTGGCCAGGATCAACACATTTTCAACTGCCCAAATGGAGGGCAGATACAGTGGAATCCTGCTAGCCAAGCACTTATGCCCTTGTGTCCTGAAACAGGTGAACTCTCTGAAACATATCTTATTGGAATGCCCACTATTTGCTGCGATACGAGGGAAATATATAGCACCCCTGATTAATCTTTTCCTGGGCCACCCATCAGAATTTTATGTTTCTCTTCTATTGAGTGACAGATTGGTAAAAACTACGGGGACGGTGGGAAAATACTTGGCTTTAGTTTACAAACAAAAGCAGAGCAGGGCCAAGAATTTATTCAACTACTGACTTTAGAGCCTATTCTTTCAGGTCTATACTATATTTAGTGGCGACTCATTGCCCCAGCCTCTTTTTCTTGGGCCATTTTACAGATTTTATGTTTTTGTCAAGCGATTGATCCCCAGTACCCCCTGGGAAGATAGGTCTAAATGGGTAAATCTGCCTCTATTTTTGATCAGAGCAGGATAAGGACAAGGATTTCATTAATTGCTCTGTTTAAGAGCTTTAACTGTTTAATTGCTCAAAATTTGCATTTAAAGTTTGTATTTATGTAATGGTGGTCTGATTTTCTGTGTATTATACTTGTCATTTTAACTTTGTATTATTATTTTATATTTTATATTCATTTTTCTTCCTGGGCCCAGGCCGGACATGTGTATGTCTGTCTGGTTTGCAGAGGCCCAATGTGGCCACGCGATAAACTTCTTATTATTATTTGGATGCAGTGGAATTTCTACATCTTTATATAATGGTTGGGTTGGAGAGGAAGGAAGTTAAAAAAATATTTACTTGACCTTTTTTTAATCCAAGACACTCTGACAAGTTTATTGTTAATAAACCACTCAGTTGTATGCAATAACATCAAAACATTGGCAAGACCTCGAGACACATGTACAGTACACTGTTGTAATAAAACTTGAACACTGTGTAGAGCCTCCTTGATTCATTTTCTCACCACTGTCCTTGCAAGATGGTTTAATTAACTTTCAGGGTCTCATTATATTTTCATCTCAGTGAAATAAGTGCAGGGACTATACAGGGGAGAATGGAATGTGCAATTCTTGTCATCCTCACATCCTTCTAATCAAGTTAGTGGCATGCTCTAGCAAATAAAACTGCAGCCTGTTATCTCTTCCTTTTAACAGCTTGTGTGCTATAAAATTGACAGAAGGATTTATAGGTAAGGAGTGGCATCTCTTTTCTGCAGAACCAGGGATGCTTGAATAGGTGGGTGACTCACTCCTTCTCCTAGCATTGTCACTCTGAACGTTTTTTATTTTGGCATAGATATAATATGTCTCCAAAGGAAATGTTATATTCATGACTTATTCCACCTAAATAAGGCTAAACATATGCAAAGACTGTATTCTTTTGTCTGTAAAATTTAGTTACAAAATCAAAAAAAGTCAAGGTTGTATCAATGGGCGTTTTTATACACACATTTCTCCTGGATGTTTTCTGTTACATCCTGAACTTTCTATGTGTCTAAATCACTCACCCAGATCTTAAACAACTGGCTCTTTGAACTTCTGCATAGAACTTCTGCAAGAACCTCTGTGTGTAAAAAGTTATCCTGCTAAACTACTTGCTCCAGGCAGCTGTGGTCACTTGGTTTCCATGGCAGCCCCTCAATACAGCTGTGGCTACTTGAGACTGCCTTAGGGCAGTATGTGAGTGAAGAATGCATCTGTAACTTACTTGTGGACTTGTAAATCCAGAAAATTGAAAGACCAGCACTTTAAGGTGTGTGTAAAAATGCCCCAATGTATTGGAGACCAGTATATGGAGGACCGTGATTCATCCGCAGAATTTTTAAAAAAATTCCACATGAGTCTACAGACCTCCTGCTCCAATTCGGCAAGTCCCTGATCTCCACTCCCACCCTCACTGTGCCGGACTGAGTGGAGATGAGAGGAGTTGCCTCCCACCACCCCACCCTCCCCAGCCTGCTTGGAGAAGCAGGAGACCCAAAGCACTGCAGCTACTTTCCCCTCCTCAGCTCAGCCAGCTGTGTTTCTGATCAGACTGGGCTGGGGAGAAGGAGGGAATCAGCAGTGCTTAGGATTCCTGCTGAGTGGGCCAGGCCATGCCGGGTAGGGTGGGAGGGTGCTGGGGTGCCATCCCCCCCCCTTCTCCAGCCAAGCAAACTCACCCAGCAGCTTCTCTGGCTGGCCTTCTTGCTGGCAACGTCTCATCCCCACCTGATGGGGCCTCTCATAGCAGGCACAGCTAGATGACGCAATCAGCCTATGTGCCATCCTTTGGGGGGGGGGGGGTGTCAGGCAGTACGGATGTGTGAAGGGGTTCAGACATTCAGAGTTTGGCCTGAAATCAGCCAGTTCGGATGTCCAAACCGAACGCCAGAACCCCCAAACAGTTCGGCCACGTTTGGATGAGTTTAAGTGGGAAAAGCGGCGTTTAAGTGGGAAAAACGTGGCTGGAGGGCCCGGGGGGGGGGGGGGGG
>QEPC01010383.1:1398698-1422074 GCA_003113815.1 Sphenodon punctatus | reverse complement strand
AATTGCCCATCCCCCTTCCATATCATTCTGAGCTAGCCACTGATCTTGTCAGCAGGTGTTTTCAGAACTCTCCCTCTCCCAGCAGTTTGTGTTCCTCCCAATCTATTGTCATACTCCTCCTATTTCACCCATTTCCATACATTTACCTCCATAGTTTCATTTATTTAGATTAGATTAGATAGATTTAGGTGTTATACCCAGCATCAAGGAGCAGCCACTCCAGCCCCATCATGGTTCTGGGGCCTATGTTACAGGCAGGGATGGCTGCCCATCCATGTCATCCAGAAGCTGCCACTCTAGTCCCAGGACCCACCATCAGGATTCAGGGGTCGTCATTCCACTCATGGGGAGCCGTCATTCCACTGCATCAAGAAACAGGCAGCCACTCCAGCCCCAGAACCCACCAGCAGGCTTCTAGGGCCTACGTTCCAGGCAGGGAGAGCTGTCCATCCACTCCATCCAGAAGCTGCCACTCCTGTCCCAGGACCCACAATCAGGGTTCAGGGGCCGACATTCCAGTCATGGGGAGCTGTCATTCAACTGCATCAAGAAGCAGCCACTCCAGCCCCAGGACCCACTCTCAGAGTTCTGGTGCCTACATTACAGGCAAGGAGGGCTGTCATTCCACTTCATCCAGAAGCTGCCACTCTAGTCCCAGGACCCACCATCAGGGTTCTGGGGCCGTCATTCCACTCAAGGGGAGCCATCATTCCACCGCATCAAGGAACAGCCAGCCACTCCTGCCCCAGGATCCACCATCAGGGTTCAGGGGCCATCATTTCACACACGGGGAGCCGTCATTCCATCACATCAAGAAACAGACAGCCACTTCAGTCACAGGACCCACCATCAGGGTTCTGGGGACTACATTCCAGGCAGGGAGAGCCTGGCTGTCCATCCACTGCATCCAGAAGCTGCCATTCCAGTCCCAAGACCTACCATCAGGGTTCTGGGTAGGGGTGGGAAGTTTGGTTCTCCCAAGAACCGAAACAGCCGGTTTTTGCAATACCAGATTTAATCTGGTAATCTGATCGAAGCGGCCATACATTGGTCTTTGCATTGGTACCGGTTACCAGATCTTTTAAACGACTAGAAGGTGGCATTTGGCATAGGTTTTTGTTTTGCAGAGAGTTTGTTTTGACTTGAGTCCCTCCCTGCCGACTCCCAGAGGTGCAAATGGTTACATTTGGTGCCCTTTTTTTTTACCCTGCCTTGGATTGGTTGACTTTTTTGAAATCAAAAGAGTCATCCATTCCTGAAGGTTTCCTTAGGGGTATGGGCACTTGACTGGCTGCTGGGGCTGGCCAATAATCTTGGCTTTTTTCTTTCTTTCTGGGGGACCTTCTGGAGCTTGTGCTTGGCCAGCCATTTTACAGCAGGCTTGGAGAATGGAAGGATCCACAGACTGCTGGAGGCGTGCATGCGACTGTTGGTAAGTTTGGGGTTCCTTAACTTCCTTTGTGGTTTTATGGGATTAGTACAAGATCCCCCTAGTGCCCTTAACAAGGGGTACACGGGTACCCCTAGACTCAGTGTTGGGATCCAGATAGCAAAGGGGGGGGTGATGGTAGCCTGCAGGACATGTGCTGTGGGGGCTGGGCAGTATGGTGGGCATGACATGATGAGTTTCCATTGGCACAGGGGTTGGGGAACGGTGGCTTTGCCACCATGGTGTGTGACTGTGTGTGGTTTTCTATTGACTCTTGCCCTGTCTTGTTTTGGGGTGTGGGGGTACCCTGCTTGTGCTTGCATGTGGTCGGTGGCTGAAGCTCTACAAGTGTGGGTTGCCTGCTTGCTTGTTTGCTTGTTGACTTGTTGTGCCTTCAGATTTGGGGGGCTGTTCCCCAGTTGCCAGGCCAATTTGTGAGATGTGTGGAGTGGGTGGCTGAGGCTTTTTTGAAGCTCAGTCAGTGGGGAAGGGGAGAAAGGTGGCTGGCTGTGCCATGCCCGCTTGCTTGCTTGCTTGTTGACTTGTGTGGAGTGGGTGGCTGAGGCTTTTATTTTAGTTGTGGTGGCTGGCTGAGGGTTCTATTTTAAGGCTTCAATCCTGTCTCTACCCTCAGTCTTCGCTTAGCTAGACTAAACATGGTGCTGGTGAGTGCTTGGCTGGGCTGACGCAACCTTATTGAGTGTGACACTGGGGGGGGGTACCATAAGGACATGCAAGTCACAGTTTTGGCACTATTGTGTCTCTTGGTGTGGATAGTGGGGTGCATGATTTGGGGGTTGATTTGGGGATTTTTTTCTACAACCTGTGTTGCTTCTTTGAACTTGCTTGGCACCATTTGTGCTGCAGTTGAGTGATCAATCACTGATGATGTCTGTGTGCTTCTGCCCCATAAGGGAATGTGAGGCAATGTTTTTGTACCATTGTGTCTGTTGGTGTTGATTTGGGGGCTCAGTGTCCTGAGGCGTTTTGCTGCAGGATGTCTTTGCAGGATGTTCTTTTTAAAAAAAATCAAAAAAATCTGTGTGGCTCACTGCACGTGAGCTTGCTCATAGGTTTTCGTTTTGTTGTCACTGACCGGTTTTTTCCTGTTTGGGGCAGGTTGGAGTCCAGTGCAGAGCTGTGCAGTGCACTAAACAATTTTTTTTTCTTTTGCACTCGCCAGTCACTGGACTGTGTTGGACTGGACAGTTGGTAACGTCGGCCGTTACCAACCCCCTTGCCCTACCCCACCTCTACCTCCCCCTTGCACTACCCCACATCTACCTCATCCAACTCACTCTACCCACCCCACTCACTCTACCCAACCTCTACCTCACCCCACTTGCTCTACCCAACCTCTAGCTCACCCCACTCACTCTACCCACCCCCTTGCTCTACCCAAGCTCTGCCTCACCCCACTGACTCTATCCAACCTCTACCTCACCCCACTCACTCAACCCACCCCCTTGCTCTATGCTACCTCTACCCCACCCCCTTGCCCTACCCCACCTCAACTTCCCCCCTTGCTCTACCCCACCTCTACCCCACCCCCNCCCCCTTGCCCTCCCCCACCTCAACCTCCCACTTGCTCTACCCCACGTCTACCTCACCCAACTCACTCTACCCACCCCCTTGCTCTACCCAAACTCTGCCTCACCCCATTCACTCACAGTTACCCCCATCATCCCCACAGCTAGCCCACCAGTCCCAACAGTTAGCCCCCCACCAGTCCCAACAGTTAGCCAGCCCCCCAACAGTCTCAACAGTTAGCCAGCCCCCCATCAGTCCCAACAGTTAGCCAGCCCCCACCAGTCCCCACATTTGGTTAGCCCCCCACTGTCCCTACATTTGATTAGCCGCCACCAGTCCTCACATTTAGTTAGCCCCGAAGCAAAACCCGCCCACACACACACACACCCACCTGTTGCCGGTGGTCCTTTCTTAGTGTTCATGACACAGCTTAAACATGAGCAGCCATGGAACTAAGAAACAGACTATGAGTGGCAGTGCCAGAAGAGGCAAGAAGCCTCTTCCTCTTAGGCAGCTTACTCTGTCTGGCACAGGGACACCAGAGGTAAGGCCACCTGTGGCCTCTTCCTCCAGCACACCAGCTTCAAGTGAACTGAACATGAAGGTCTCTGGACGTACCTTGAAGCCACCACAGAGGCTGGGATGGGAGGAGGGTGCTTCCTCCAATGCACATAATTGTCTGCAAGAGGCATAAAGACCATTTAAAAATCACCATCTTGGAGGTCCAGATTAAATGAATTCCACAAATAAAAAAAAGCAAGAATACCAAGCATATACCAGCATGGCTAAATGGTGAGGTGAAAGGTGGCATTAGAGGTAAATAGGCATCCTGTAGAAATGGAAAACTAGTCTGAAGAAGGACAAGATAATGGGGGAAGTGCAAAGCATTGGCAAATTATAAGTAAAAAGCTGATAAGGCAGGCTTGAAGGACCATTAGTCTGATACATTTTAGCACATCTAATTTTCTCATGAATGAGAGGGATTTGCTGATCTGATGAGTGCCACCTGCTCATTTCTAGGGCAGAAACAAGATTAGAATCCCCCTTCAATGAGAATCTCTCAAGACTCGAGAAAGGTGGGCAATATTGTCCCCCTTTGAGATCTCAAGAGACCTCACTGAGGGCAGAGGGGGCAGGAAAGGGGTCTGGGTGGGGTTACAGAGATGAGCAGGCATCCCCTGCCTGCCTGGGAAGGCATCCCATCTGCCTAGGAAGGGAAATTATGGGTGGGGGCCTCAGACCTGGGAGGGGTTGGTGGCCTAGCTGGGGACTAGTGGGGGGTCTGAGATAGGGTACTTAACCTCCAGAGTGGGGGTCCAGTGAAGCACAGCTTTTCCTCGGGCTGGTAAGTTTGAAAATAAAAATAAAAAATGAAATGGGCATGCTCAGAAGGGCTTGAATCGCTTCTTCTGGACATGGACATGCTCAATCCTTTTGTGGGTGCCATCTTGGAGGTGGGCATCCATAACTGAGCATGCCTAGCAGTTATGGGCACACTCAGAAAGGACTGCCTTTTTCAAAAATGGCACCCACAGCATGCTGACACTGCTGGTGCCACCTTTGAAAGGAGCTGAACATGCCCAGAAAGAATGATGCAAGCCCCTCTGAGCATGCACAGTTTGGTTTTTTTATTTTCAAACTTACAAGCCCAGGAAGAGGCTTTACTTTGTGGGACCTCCTACAGAGGGTAAGAAGTACCCAACTCCTGACCCCGTGATAGGCCTCCCAATAGGTCCCTGACTAGGGCTGAAACTTACCCTCAGCATTCTCACAAATCTCACCAAGAACTGACTTCGCGAAGAGATTTTCCGACTCAAGCATCTTGTGAGAATTGGGCTTCTCACCAGCGTTCTCACGAGATTCTTGAAAATGGCTGCCTGTGGAGACCATTGTGTGCATGCACAGAATTTTTGGGGTTCTCAAGAACTTTCTGAGATTTCTGAGAAACCCCCAAAATGCTTTGGCTACCGGGGGCCTCACATGCACATAATGGCTGCAGTGTCCATTTTTCACATGCACAGAGCAATTTTTGAGGTTCTTATTCTCGAAAACGTAAGCAAGAATGCACAAGATCTTGTTGGGTCTGCAAGAATCTAGCACGTACTCATGAGAATGTGGACATATTTTCATTTCACCCCTACCCCTGATCCTCCTCCTGCCACCCCCTCCCCAGAATTTCTCTTCTGTGTAGACAGGCGGTCTGGGCATGGCCAGGGGGCAAGTCTTTGCTCCCTGCTCATCTCTGGCACCCCACCCATCACCCTTTCCTGCCCCCCTTCCTGGACCACGGCCCCCGCACAGCCTTGTGAATCTCACCGGTTCTCAATGAGCATGGGAGATTTTCTCGACCCACCATGTTTAGGGAATAAGATGTTGAGAACCAGCAAGATCCGAGAAGTGAGTTTCAGCCCTACCCATTTCTATAAAGGTAAGTTGTCCTTTCAGATGACATAATTTCAAGTGGCAAAAGCCTTTCAAAATGTCATGGAAAATCTGTGGTAAAGTACCACTTATTTTTCATGTGTGAACACTTCTATCACAATAGAGTTACCACGTAGTAAAAGTGTTCACGCTCACAAAAGAAACCCTCAATAAATTACTACATGGTACATTACCACTGCTTCTGCAGATTTCACCACTTTTAAATTGTGACCTGTGAAAGTACCATTTAGAACCTATCCTTTTAGAATGAATGAGCAGCTTGTTAACTCCTGATATGTTTTATTCTCATTATACATGTTGTGATTTTAAATCCCAGAAGAAAAGGAAGAAATTGTGGGTCAAGACCCACAATCCATTAACACTAGAGTAGTCCCATTGAAATACACAGGCTTTAATGGGATTACTCCAGGTTAAGTGGTTTATAGGTTGCAGCCCGAAAGAAGAGAGAATAATCTAGAGAAAATCCATGTTGAATTCAACGCAAGAAGGGACAAGTTGGCAGAAGATTAATAGTTGGAAGGAATACATTTTGGATGGAGATGGATCAGACACGGACCTGGTGCAAGAGGCATTGGCAGTGAAGCCACTTGGCAATAGTGATCATAATGTAATTAAATTCAGCCAATTTTGAGTATATTTAATAAAATATTGAATAATACTTTTAGTTAGATACGCAACTCTTTAAAAGTTAATTCCGTTTTGGAGAAAGAATGGACTTGCTGGATATTTTCAGGAATTCATCACTAGTAGGGACCATCGCCTAAGCATCCAGTTGGATCCATCCCCAGCAATTTTAACACAATATGTGTTTATAATCTTTATGGGAATTATACTAATAGAAAAGATCTGGATGGTATTAAATATACCATTTAAATTACCCAGTCTCTTATCTTTAACCAATTTCTCTCCTGATAAATCCAAATTCAGGAAAGAAACAAATTCCAGTTCCTGTGAGTGTAAACATTTCCAATCCTAGTAACCATGTTACTGTAGCACATTATCTGTCTCTTGCAAACTTAATTTGACAATAAGCTTAGATTACAAATTGCTAATGTGCTAAATTATTATTATTATTATTATTATTATTAATAACAAACATTTATTTAGTGCCAGCAGTGTACCTGGCACTTTACAAAGTAATAAAATAGACACGGTCCCTGCCCCTAGGGCTTACAATCTGAGAGACAGGAGCTGGGGGAGAGACATAGGAAGGGGAACAGAGGGAGAGACAAGGGGTCTAACATTCATGAAGATGCGAGGTCTCAAGTGCACGTACTTGGCTTGGTTACGATGAGAATGACAGCAGGAAGGTCCATGTGGCAAGGATAAGGGTAAACAGACCGTAGGTATAGGAAATAGTGGCTCAGCAGGATAAAGAGTCAGACAGAGCAGAGCAAAAGAGGTGAGTTTTAAGGAGAGAATGGTAAGGTCCTATGGTAAGGCCCTATCGTAAAGAATTCTGAATAAGCCTCACTGAGATGTTTTGCTTTCTACAACTTAAGTTCGACAGTAATAGATATCAGGTTGAGAACACTGTGAAGACACTATAGAACCAAGAGCACTTTCCCACTAAATGACTTTTGCTAAGTCAGAGACTGTGCACAGAAGGGAAGCCATGCTATTTCTGCATATTATATTTTGCATGGCTGTGAGGTAATAGAGTGTGACTTTCCCATACCAAAAAAGAAAAGAAAAAAAAAAAAAGAAAAAAGCTACCCCCCTCCGCCCCCCGCAAAAAAGGCTTACTTCCCTTGGTCTATCTTAAGAATCCTTTCAGAGAAGAGAAATATTGGCCTTTAGAAATGCAGACTTTAAAGGAATGCAAAATGAGTTAAAGAAGATTGGTTGGAGGTCAATAATGCATGGGAAATCAACAGTGAAAAGGTGGGAAATATTTAAGATTGAGGAGGATACGGAACAGTTGAACTTAGTAAAATGGGGAAAAAAGGCAGAAGCTAAATGAAAAACCAGCAGAAATGCACTGGACTGTGGGATAGGGAAGGCACATATTAAAATATAAGAACATTAGAAAGACATTAAAGAAGCTAATATTTGTGCATGTATTTAATTACGATATCACCTTGTCTTCCTAACCACCAATAATAACAAACTCCACATTTATCTGACATATTTAGTATTTCTTTGAGTAGCTTCATATTTGTCAGTCCTAGTTTAGAATAGCTACCCAGTACCGTGTCAGGTGCGCAACAAGCTACCCAAATCCTAACCGGGCCCCCAATTACAGAACAATCCAGTTTGGTAAACTATTAGAATACAAGCCCTTTCCAAAAATGGCAGATACTGCTAAATGGCATTAGATTTATTTGTTCCATTTGTTCGACTGTTAAACCAGCAAAAAAGGGACAGTCTTTTTTAAGGAAATAATGTTCAGTAGGCGTTAGATCTATTGAAGATACATATCTTATTGCTCTCCATTACCGCAGCAGCCTTTTAAAAAATATAAAGTAAAATAAAATACAGCAAATTTATACTCATGAATATTTGAAAACACTCTGAAATATTATCTGGCATGAGGTTAAGAATGTGTTTTCTGTGTTATTGAAACAGCTCCTGTGGTTAGTAGAAGTGTTGGATGGAAAAAAAGTGACTGCTTTGTATGTGAGGGCTTTGATTTGCCCAAAGAAAATTAATTTAAAAGAGAGAAAAAAATACATTTAAATATAGTTTATCTGCAAAGGTTTAATCCTGTTCCCTGTCATGCTGTTGGACACCGGGTTTGCAATTTTATCCTTCAGTGCTTTTTACTACTCTTTTGCATTTATTGATTGTTGGCAACATTGACTATTAAGAGAGGATCTTCCAAAAGGCAGTATCACAGAGCTGTGAGCACTGGAGATAAAATAAGTGGCTTAGGCATCATTTGTAAACAGCTGAATTCAGACGGCCCACTGAATGTGACATGCTTTTATGAAAATGTAATTAACCTTGAAGCTTTTGTAATGTAAATAACCCTAGTTAGCACTACAGGATTGGCGTTGCTGATTCTGATCAGACAGCTTCTTTTAAAGGCATTTTGCTACCATTGTAATTAGCTTACCCAGTCACTTGAAAGGCACCAAAGACATTCCTGCTCCTTCTGCAGTGCTGGGAGGGAGAGGCTTTCCACCTTTCCTTAGAGTTGTGCTCAGGCCACCGAGCAACTCTGATTGGATTATTTTCTGAATGGCTTGGAGATAATTAGTTGATTGATCCCATCCCTGATCCAGCTGCTGTACTGAATGATACAGTATTCCCCAGTTTCTCTTCTCTTAGTATGTTATGTTTAAGTGGATGATTTTTTTTCTTGGTAGGCTGCATGCAGCAAGGGCTGCCATATGCATGGTCTAGTTCTAGACTAGAGATGAGTATAGTAGTAGGTTTATTATTTGGTGGTATTTATCACATTTTTTGGATAGGCCATTCAGTACCTTAATAATATCCACAGCAGAAATGGGAACTCACATATTCCTTTTTTCAGGTATTCAATTTTATTTTTTTCCAGAGGGGAGGGGGGAGGGATTTGGTTCACACACACACACCCCAGGGGCTTTTTTTGTCTGTGTGATTTTGGTAAAATGGTTACATCTTTTTCGGCGATTGTGCATGCACAATAATGCAATTGATGCTGAAAAACGAAGAAACCAAAATACTGAAACAACAGAAAACCCCAAAAGCACCAACTGAAATAGCTACAATTGATACCCAATGAAGTGTAAATGGATATCAGTTATTACTGATGCACCATTTTCTGTTCAAGTAGGTTATCTTCAACAAGTTTATCCATGATGGGGCCTGGCTTCAAGAAGTTTATCCATGTTGTGGCCTGGCCCCAAGCGTATTGTCATTCCGGCGGTGTTGTAAAACCTGGCTGTTCACCCAGGCCTTCGGGGGTGAGGGGGTGGGTTAGGGTTATGGTGTTTTGCCCCCATCCTGTTTTATTGTTTTAACTTCCGTGGCCTTGTTTTAAATATTGCTGTTTGTTTTAAACTGATTTATAGTGTTTTTATGTATTTGAAAGTTGCTGGAAGCCTCCCCGAGCTGGTTACAGGAGGATGCGGGGTATAAATTATTGAAATAAATATAAATAAATAAGTATGTTTTAGGGGTACCTGTTTCAACACTAGTCTAGATCCACATACCCTGCAGGAAACTGATTGCCCTTCACCACTACCAGAACCATTTAATACAATCTCTCTTGGAGAAAGAAGATTAAGGGGGTGTAGCTCAAATTTATTTCATTAGATTTATTTATTTATTTATTTTATCCAATGACTTATATCCCGCTCCCTCCAGCCCTACGGCAGCTCAGGTCAGCTCACAAGATATTTAAAAACAATATATAAAAACAATACATAAAAGGGGTAACTAAAACCATTAAAAACAACAACAAAGAGGTAACACCACTGATAAAAATTTTTTGTGTGAGGAACCTCCCTGCATAGGCCATCATGTAAGGTACAATTTTGGGGACCATATTAAAACACTGATCTTTCTTAACCCTATGACATGGCAGGAGTCCTATAATGATGGTCTCTCAGCCAATTTTTGATTAGCATCAATTATTTTCAGTTAATTAAAGTGAGATTATTTGCATTCCTGAGGAGTATAGAGTTTGACTTTAAACTGTGGCTATCTTTTATGAGTAGGAGAATGAGAAGTCAGAATTTCGTGTTCCATGACTGTGTAGCAAACACTATCAAATTTTAGTTAATACTTATCACAGGGAGAAGACATGCAGGGATAACTACAGCTCCATGAGTAGTCTGAAGCTGCAATAGCAGAAAATAGAGCACTATTTCACAAGTGACTCAGAGCAACACATGTCCTGCATTATTATGTTTTAAAAACTATTTACCATTGGGTGATTTCAGACGTAACGGGCCCCGTTGGCCCCGTACCGAAATCACCCTAGTCATTCCCCGCCGGGGTCACCCCGTCACGCTGCAACAGACGTGCCGGGGGGATCCCGGCGGGGAATCTGGGAGGGGGCGGGGCCTTGCAGCGCAACGTGCGGCTGCACGGCCCCGCCCCCTCCATGCTCCCGCCGCCCGCCCTCCGTGGAGACGGGCGGGCGACGGGGACAATGAGGCCACTGCGTTGGGCTGGATTCTCCACGGCCCGGGGTCCCGCCGGTGATCGCGGCCCGTGGCGCCCGACCAGACGTGATGACGGGGTTCACCCCGGCATGGGATTGCATTCAACACACGGTGGCCTCCGGTCCCCCTGCTTCGGCTGCTCACGTGTTGAATGCAATCCCCAGCCGTGGTAACATCTGCGGGGAAACATCCGTTTCCCCCAACAGACGTGACGCTATCACAGCCACCATGCGGAATTGAGCGTGGTTCACTGTGATATCGTCACGTCTGAAATCACCCATTTTCATAGCACTTTCGGTGATCAAAGTGCTTTACAATCCTTATCTAGTTCATTCTCACAACCACCTTGAAATAGCTATTATTATTATTATTTTAATTTTACAGTAAAGGGATGGAGGCTGAGAGAGTGTATGCGTTTTCACATGGACAGCACCCACGCCTCTGCCCCCCTCACCCTGGGCAGGCCCTTCATTTAAAGGTGGCCCACCAGCTATGCAGGTTGGTGTAGTAGAGGCAGGGCAGGTTGTCCCTGCTCCGTGGCAGCACCACGGGTGGTGCTCTGGAACATCCAGGAGCATGACCAGCAAACTGGAGAGTGCAAACCTGGGACACTGACTAGAGGCGGTGCTGTTGTCTGTCTGCTCAGTGGATGGCGGTGCAGTTCCATTCTCAGCCATGGATAGCCCTGGGCAATGTCATGGAGTTGCGGGTGGCAATCCAGATCGTCGGTCAATCCACCTGCAACAATATGGTGTGTGGGAGGCGGGCACTGCACGGAAGATTGTGGGCTGCAACAGCTGTCAGGACATTTAAACAAGGGCTAAAACTGATTCTCGTTGCTTTCGAACTCCTCAGCACAGTTCTCACCTCATTTTGTGAAATGAGATCGAGGAGAGAGGTGGCAGCGTTTTGCCACCTTCTTGCTGAGAACTTGAATGTCTTTGCAACTGACAAGAACTGGCCCAGGAGAGCTGGAGACCGGCTCTCTCAATGCATCCTGGCCAGGCCTGTCATTTACAAAGGATGAAAACCATTGTGGTGGACTTATTCTCATTGCCTCAAAAAATGCCACCACGAACACTGTGCTGAATAAGATCTCCTTGGTAGGCGATGTACGTACGTGGCCCAGTCTGGCCAACATGTTGACTAATAACGGGGCCATGGGCAGTGCTGCATACACCGATCTGTCCACCAGTCATTGCTACCTACCCAATACCTACCTGATCTAAAAACCTGAAGCTCCCTGTATACCCACTTCTAAGTCACCTTGATGGAAGCTGTCACAGAGCCTCGGACATTGCAGAATAAGTAGGAGTATGCACCAGGGACCCATTTAATTTGGGGGTTTTGGTTTTCATTTTTGTTATTAAAATTTGCATTTTTCTGCTTTTCATTATTGAGAATTTTCATTTTTTGTAATAAAGTTTCATTTTCATTTTCCATTGGTTTCAATGGGAAATGTTTTTCTTGTTTTAACTTATTCATTTTTCATCAAATGTGCATGTAATTTGGTAACATTCTACCCCTCATAGAGAGACACATTTTGGCCACATAAATATTGGATAAATAGTTCTGATTTTATAAGTAATTACATTTCATGGTTTGCACACACATATCAAGCTGTAACGTCTTTGTTTTCCACCCAATT
The DNA here is from genome assembly GCA_003113815.1 of Sphenodon punctatus. Taxonomy (NCBI): domain Eukaryota; kingdom Metazoa; phylum Chordata; class Lepidosauria; order Sphenodontia; family Sphenodontidae; genus Sphenodon; species Sphenodon punctatus. The sequence goes on along the minus strand of QEPC01010383.1, from coordinate 1,409,929 downwards.
TGGATTACATTTGGAATTATATTGTGCCTAATTCAAGGAATCATTAATGCCAAACTTAACAAAGATTGGACAAAGGGTCTTGATTTTATAAGCAATTTGATCATTTTATCATTTGCACACACAGTTCAAGCTGCAATATCTTTGTTTTCCATCGAATTTGAATGAAATTTGGACTGCTTATTTCTCTCACCAAAGGGATTATCACATCAAAATTTAAAAAACATTGAATAAAAGGGTCCCAATTTAATAAGCAATAAAATGTTTGTGATTTTAACAGAAGTTGCAAATTTCCTTAAATCGATTGCAGGTGTTGCCTCTATTTAAATTATGAAGGCTTTACTAGATGCAGAAATCTTCTTTTGTAGAGATGGTGAAGAAGAGTGGAGGAGGAGAGCAGAGCAGAGGAGGAGCAGGTGCCAGAGGCACTGACACTGGCATGGGTTTCAGTCATTGGCACCACAAAATCTGTGGGGGCATACGTGGGGGAGAGTAGGTGCAGAGTTATGTTTTTAGGAGCACTTTCAGTGAGGCTGGAGACTGCAGCACACACAGTCACACACAAAGAACAATGAGCTAGCCAACGAACAATTCAAGACAATATCTAGCCATGGTGCAGGCTGTGCAGCTTGGCAGAAGCTTACATTTGCTCCCCAGTGCCAACGCTCCAAGTCTTCCTGATTTCAGTCATTGGGTACTGGCAAGTTGGAAGCATGGACAGCTCCAGAGAATGAGTCTACACTAGGGATTCCCTTATGTTTGTCACAGTGGTACAAGATTAAGTGGTATAAGGTTAAAGAGGAACAAGGTTAAAGAGGCTTGTACCACAGTGATACAAGGCTAAAGTGGAGTGGATTTTCCTCTGAATGATATGTATGACACTGCAGATAAAAAATTTAAGAGACCTGTCTCTGACCAGAAAATAATGAGAAAATGTGATGTATTTTTAAAAACATTTATGCTTAAACCTTAAAAATGGCAGAGTCTCCATTAAATTTAAAAGAAAATTGGATCCAAGCAAGAGATTAGAGCTGAAATTGGTCCTCGGAAAACATTGGTATCCACCGGAGATTCCAGTATTCTTTTCTGAATTTCTGAACCCTGAAGTTCTGAGTACAAAGGCCGGTCATCGGAATACTTCAGAAAATTTTGGAAGTCTCAATAGAATGCTGGCACCATTGCACAGGTAACTGGAATGATCCAGACAGCTGACCCCCTAGCTTCTCTGAGCTAGGAAACTAAACTTAGTGCCATATTTGGTAGGAGGGCGTATGGGAGGGGATAGTTTAGTGCTGAACAAGCTAAGGGGAAAGTTTTGATTGGCTGGCAAAGGCAAAATAAAAGTAGTTGTACAGTCATTTCCCTTTCTCTACTGAATTTGACTGTGTGCACTACCCAGCTGATATGTAAGTTGGCTTGGGGGAAGGGGTGCCTGGCCATAGAGGCAATGCTGGGGAACAAGGGCTAGTTGTTTCCAGCATGCCATAATTAAAAAAAAAAAAAATAAGTTGGTGCTACACTGCTGCTGCCTGCTGCTTGGCATCATGGAGGCCAGAAAGATTGCTGCCTTGCCCCACTTCCCCTGGCCTGCGCTGTCCAAGTTACCAGTGCCACACCAATGCCATGCCTTTTTTAAAAATAAGGAGATGCCACTGCTGCCTGCTGCTTGCACTGCTTGGCACAATGGTGGTCAGAGGGATCTGCCTAGCTCCACTTCCCTTGACCTGGGCTGGCCATATGCCAGGGGCAATGTTGGTGATTGTTACCAGTGCCAAATATACTTGAAGTTTGGGTGCTGCTGTTGCTTGCATTGTCTGTTGGCAAGTTGGCAGCACCCTAGAGGTCAGAGAGGGATCACTTTTGCTGTGGCTTTTGTGGGCACTGTGACTGTACTTTGTGGGTTCAACTTTGCCAAGATGTGACTGACCACTGGGGCACAGATGAGAAATACATTCTTTGTGGTTAAAATAATATGGTGTGTGGGGAGGGGGCTATCCTTGCATAGGTGTGTAGTGGGCAGACACAATGGAAGTTTTGTGTGGATGGGTGGGTGAATGTCTGCTTTTTTTTGTGGGTGTTGTTATTATGTCTGCTGGGCTAGGTTTTTGTTTTTTTGTTTTTGTTTCTGCCTGCTAGGGATGTGCGAATGCGGTTTGGAAGTTTGGAGTTTGGACCAAACTCGGTCTGTTCAAATGACCGAACCGAACTTCCGAACCGAACTTCCGAACCGAACTCGAACCGAACTTGAAATGATCGAACAGTTCAGTACCATTCAGATGAGTTCGGGGTAAAAGATTGGAAAGTTCAAACACAGCTGGTAACAGATATACATTTTTAATAACTTTAAAAAACAAACATTAACAATATAAAAAGACATGAAGACATAAAAATAACAAATGTCAGTGTCTCAGGTCCAAATGATACCGATACCGATACTGAAAATAAAATCTTTGAAACCGGTATCAATATCGGTACCAATACCGATATTAATACTGATTTTCCGAATGTTTGACTGGACTGAACTCCACAGAACTAAACAACCGAACCCAAACTCGATAACCGAATGACCGAATGGCCAAACATCTGACCCGCGTTCTGTTCGCACATCCCTACTGCCTGGAGTTGCACTTTTGTGGGTTTGTCTTCTTGAGCAATTGTCTCACTCTTACTAGTCTGAATTTCTGGGCACTGCTTGGTTGTCATGATGATTTTAAAGTGGGTGTTCTGCTGATGGTGTGCCATGCTGTAGATGTCTTCTTAAGTGATTGGCTCACTTTTGGTTATCTGATTTTCTGGGCACTGCTTGGCATAATAATTTTAAAGTGAGTGCACTTTAAAATCATTAAAGAAAAGAGTTCCTAAGTTCCGAATTCCAAGGTCTGGAATTCCGAGTTCTGAATTCCAGGTCCTCAGACAAAGTTCAGAAGTTCAGCTGAGTACCCTGGCCAGGTACTCGGAACTTCAGAACTCGGTCCGAATACCCAGAGGACCTATTTGTTGCAGCCCTACTAGACAGTAAGATTAAACACAAAAAGTCAGTTTTTCCCCAATTGTTCTAAATAGTAACAAATGAAACGATGACCATAAAAGTTTCAACTCTGGGATTGCCAGGTTGCCCACATAAAACTATGTGTTCTGTGCAGATTTATTTTTTATTTAGTTAGTTAGATTTTTATGCTGCCCCCTCCTGCCTATGCATCTCAGGGTATCTAACAACAGTATAAAGAATCAAATGACATCATAAAAGTATAAAACATTAAAAATAACCCAGACAAAAAAACCCAACCCTAAACCAACTCACCCATTACCCTCATCAAAGGCCTGGCAGAACAGCCAGCTCTTACACTGTTTATGAAGAGAGGGGAGGTACAATGCCAGGTGAACCTTCAACGGGAGGGAGTTCCACAGCCACCGAGAACGTCCTCCTCATGGTTGACACCCGGAAAACCCAGGGAACCTTAAGAAGAGCACCCCCAGCCGACTGCAGAGGCTGGTCGAGAATCTGAAGGGTGAGGTGATTTTTTTAGATAGGTGGGGCCCAGACTGTTCAGGGCTTTAAAGGTCAAAACCAACACCTTGAATTGGGCCCAGAAGACTATCGGCAGCCTGTGCAGGCAACAAAGCTCCAGAGTAATATGCTCACAATGACTAGTTCCCCTAAGGCGATGTGCCACCACATTCTGCACAAGCTGCAGTCTCTTGACCATCACCAGGGGTAGCCCCATGTAGAGTGTGTTACAGTAGTCCAATCTCTAGGTAATAAAAGCATGGATGATTGTGGCAAGGTCTGAGTCAGAGACATACAGCTTGAGCCATCATACCAGATGTAATTGGCAAAATGTTCCCTTCACCGCACCACCACCTGGACATCCAGGCAGAGTTGTGGGTCTAAGAGCATCCCCAGACTACAGACCTGAGATACCAAAGGATGGACCCCATGGATGATGGGGGGGTCATCATTCCCCCAGCTTTTTACACAAACATCACCTCTGTCTTGTCAGGATTCAACTTGAGGCGGCTCGTCCTCCTCCAGTCCCCTACAACTGACAGACATAAGGTAAGCACCAAGATTGCTGGGCCTGGATCCGATGAAAAGGAGAGATCCAGATACACCAAAGCCTCTGACAACCTCCCCCAAAGGCTGCATATACACATTGAACAAGAGAGGGGATAAGATGGAACCTTGCGGGACTCCACATATGAGGCCCCAGGCATAAGATGAACAGTCACCCAGCACCTCATGTTGAGTTCTCCAGGCCAGGAAAGAATGGCACTGTTTAAAACAGTTCTGCCCACTCCAGCTCTGTCTTGCAACTGAGTCACCAACAACTCATGATCAACGGTGTCAAATGTAATCAAGAGATCTAATACGATCAACAGGGTCAAACGACCCTGGGCCAGCTCTCGGGAGAGGCCATCAACCAAAGCTACAGGCGCAGTCTCGGTGCCATAACCCAGATGAAAGTCCGACTGTGAGGGATGTGGGAAACTGATTTGTTCTAGATACTCCCAAAGCTGACGAACCACCACCCACTCAATAACCTTCCCTAAAAAGGGAAGGTTAGAGATTGGCTGATAGCTGGCCAGGGCATCAAGGTTCACTGATGGTTTTTTGAGTAGAGGCTGCACCACCAGCTCATTAAGGCTGTCCAGAACTCTGCCCTCCCTAAGGGAGGCATTGATTATTCTGGCCAGAAACTGTCCCAATGTCTCCTGGCTGGTCTTAACGAGCCAGGACAGGCATGGTTCCAGTTGTAGGGATGTGTGAACAGAACCAGGTTCAGATATTCAGATGTTTGGCCATTTGGGTCGAAATTTGAGTTCAGATTTCAGTTGAGCTCAGTTCCATATTTAGTTCAGTGCAATCAGCAACTGAAAATGACATTTGGATTTTGAAGTAAAGAGAAAAAACTAAAAAACATATTTCTGTCTATAAAATTTTCTTTTCTTATTCAGTTTTGATGAAAGTTGGAGAGATTGTACCCCCTATGGAGGGCACTATCTGTACCAAAATGCAGAACAATTAGATAAAGAAAACTGAATTAAGAAGCAATTGAACGTTGTGATTTTAGGAAAAGCTCCATACACATTCATGGCTACAACTTCTTTATCTTGCATCCAATATTCATGAAAATTGAGAATATTACATCCCTTCGAATGCTTAATATATATACCAATTTTTAGAAAGATTGCATAAAGGGTTCCAAGGGTATAAGACATTAACCTGAAAATACATTTTCAGCTATAACATTTTGATATTCCATTCTGTTTACAGGATATTTGTCAAGAATGTATCAAATACCTTTCCTGCCATTTGAAAAATGTCCAGGAGATTTTGATAAAGGGACCTGATTATATAAGCAATTGATGTTGTCACCGTGAAGATCATTATTCAGATGAATATCAGCATACTCAGTGCCAGTCAGAGGCAGGCACCCTGCATGGCAGGTGGAGTGAGACTGTAGGAGGAAGGATGTGGAGCAACTTTAAAGACTGACAGACACATTCAATGGCCAAACACATTACTGCAAGCTTCTAGCTTTACAGGACCAATTGGTAGTGGCTTCGAGGTGGGCATAGGGGGCGGCCCTGAGGCGGGCATAAGCTTCTGAGATAGCATCCCAGCAGTCAGGAGACATAGTTTAAACACATCTAGGCTAGCCAATTATCATCACAATCACATCCTGCAGTACTGAAACAGATGACATAAGAGAATCTCTATTGACTCTTTCCTAAACAGATGCTTCTGACTTTCCAGAAACAAGTGGAGGAAATATGTTGGGATGGTCCTAGCACAGAATGAGGATATTTGGTTGACATTTCTGTTGGCCAATTCGCATCACAAATCAATCTTATACCACAGTGACATAAGAGAATCCCATGCATAGGCCCCTTCTCTTAATATGTTGTACAGGCATAGAAAATTGGGACCCTTTATAAAATATTTCTTATGTTTGGCATAGATGATCATTAATGTGTAATATATAACCCTGCCAAATTTCATGTACACTGGTTGGACTACAAAGTTGTTATAGTAAGACATACATTTATATGTTAATTGCTTATACCACCAAGACCCTTTTCCTAATCATTCAGAAATTTGGAAAAGATAGTAAATATTCGAAGGGGTATAAACTTGACAAGTTTCACCTACATTAGATGTGAGGCAAAGAAGTTACAGCTAAGAATGTATAACTAGAATATTGCAAAATACAATATTCAACTGCTTCTAAAATCGGATGCCTTTATCAATTCGTTTTGAAATTTTATACACATAATGCTTTCTATTTGAGGTATAGGCATACCAATTTTCATCCACATATAGTAGAAAACATAAACGTTACAGCTGATAATGTGTTTTCCATTGAAACCAATGGAAATTCAATTCCAAACTCACCGAATGCATCCAAACCAAACATTCGAATTTGAGTTCAGTTCCCACATTTGATTCAGTTGACTGAACTATTTGAGTTCAGTCCAAACTCTGAAATCCCAAACCGCGCTCGCCCATCCCCATCCAGTTGACAATAAGTGCCTCAAACAGCCCCCAGAACATCATCTGCATAAGGGGGTGACAAGCACTGAAATTGATCCCATAAAACAGGACAAGATGGGCCTTCAACTGCCTCTGGTTCATCTGCTGTCAAAAGTGCAGCGTTGAAACTCTGGTGGATATGAGCAATTTTACCCACAAAAAGCCCACAAAAAAGTCACAGCGATCATTTGATAACTCTAAATCCAGGGGGAGGAGGACGCAAGACTGACCAGCCCCCTCACTACCCAGAAAAGCTCCGCTGGATGGGCCTTAGCCAACGCAATGAGGGTAGCAAAGGAAGCCTTCTTTGCTGCCCACACTGCCACGGCATAGGTATGTAACCAGACTCTATATCTCAATCGGTCAACTTCAGTATGAGAATGATGCTACTGTCGCTCAAACCGCCACCCTTCTCACTTCATCCACCGCAGATCCTACGTATACCACGGGGACCTGCATTGTCAGCCATTTGGGAGCGGACGCCTCGGAACCATACGGTTGATGGCCTCAGTCAGCACAGTGTTCCAAAAGGCCACAAGGTCATTGAGTGAATGGCCATCGACATCAGAGGGAACATCCCCCAGGGCATTCCGGAACCTCTCTGGGTCCATAGGTCTCTGGAGGTGAACCAACCAAACTGGCCCTGCACCCCTCTAGGGACTGACGTGTGCATGGAGGACATAATGATCCATCCATAACTAGGGCACTGATGAAACCTTCCTCACTAATGAATCCCCTGCCTCAAGGCCTGTGCAAAATATCATGTCCAGGGTATGTCCCCCAACAACTTCATTGTTGTTATTGTGTGGCCAACAACTATCTGAGACAGGCCCATGGTTGCCATGGCGGCAATGAACTCATGCTCCACCTCTCCTAGACTGGTGTTGGTGTGGATGTTGAAGTGCCCCAGAACCACCATCCTGGGGAATGCAAGACCACGTCCAACACCAGTTCAGTCAGAGTGGACAGGGAAGCTGCTGTGCAGGTAGGTGCACGGTATATCATCAGCAACCCCACTCTGTCACCGGCCAAATCCAAAACCAGGTGGAAGTCCTCAATTCCCATGATAGATTGCACAGGAAATCTCACAGACCATGTCCCTTTAAAAATAATGTCTACCTGCCCCCCCCCCATCCCTCCGGCCATGGCTGATGCTGGACGGCGTACCCAGGCAGAACAAGGTCTGACAATATAGGCCCTGACTCAGTGTCCAGTCAGGTCTTCAGATGGGGGTAGGTATGGGAATACACAACAGGGGCAACTTTATCTACCTTTTTACTGCAAGGGAAAATATCTTGGGGATCTTCTTTGAGCAATGCAATATTGTACAAGAAAATAATGGATGATACTGTATTCTTTCTCCCTGAATTGGTCAGTAATTTTGCAAGAGAAAAAAACTTTGTATTAATAAATAATGCATCACTGTAATGGAAGGAAAGGAAGGTTACATAAATCCAGTTGGAGAAACTGTTTTCCTGACAATTTACTAGGATAGTAAAAAGTGCCTTATTTTAAATAACGACAAATTTTGAAGCACAGTATGGGGAAGGGATTTAAAGCATCCATACCACGCTTAAGAATTTCTCCCTATTTAAAATAGGGCACATTTTAATAACCTAGTAAATTGTCAAGTAAACCAGTTGCTACAGCTGGATTTACTTTTCCTTCCATTAAAGTGATGCATTATTTAACGGAGGGGGTTTTCTGTTTATATACATATCACTGACCTTCTCTGGACAACACGTCCTGTATCGGCAAGCTGCCTACCCTGAAGTGGAAGTGGGTGAACATCTGGTTGTCACCAAACTGAGCAGGTGACTCGCGGGCTACTGAGGGTTACTGTCTCACTTGTTTTCACCCAAGAATGGGGAAACTGCAGTTTGAGAAACATATTCAGTTCTTGGGCAGTTCAACTGCATCTTAGATGGGTCTGGCCCTGTGCGCCCCCTCCCCCCCTGCCTTAATAGTCCCTCCTGTGTCTAATTTTCTTGTGTCCATGTCTCAGCAGCTAAATTACATTTGCTTCTCAGAATCTCAGCAACCATGACCACAGAGAACTGGCTCCACTAGCCAATCATGGAGCAGGAGAGGTTGGTGTTTGTGTACATGCCTGTGTGTCTTGTGGCTCTTGACAATATGAAGATTTGTGTAGATGGCTCTTGGTGTTGGAAACTTTGCCCACCCCTGGCAAAGAAAGGCAGCAGATATGAGTCAGAGAAAACCAATGTAGGGAAATTATATATTGAATTTATTTTATGTTATCCTTCACTTTTTTTCAGCTGACATCAAACTTTAGCAATATGGCATGGAATGGGAGTGAGAGAATGCAATTTCCCAGAAATACTCCCAGGGGTGGGGGGAATGCAACTACAGTGAAAGAGCTGGTCCATTTGTGCATTGACTTCAGGGCAAATGACACCTCATGATCAATGGTTCTGTAGGTTTATTTTAATGGTTCTCTGGTTTTAGAACAAATGTCAAGTCCAATGATATTCTCAACAGTGAAAATGCAGGAGGGTGCTAAAATAGCTACAACTATGAAGTTAGTAAATGTGTTGTGCTCCTAACGAGGGAAGAGACACTTCCATTATTGGCTAATGTAACAAACCCAGTAACAACAGGCACAGTTCTTTTCAGAAACCTGATCAAAATTGGTGCATTAGTGTTTGATACTTGGACAGATTGCTTTTAAAATATTTTTCATCTGGCTGTTATTCAAAAGTCATTGGGAATGGCTGGCAATTAGGATTAGAACTGATCAAATTTTGTTTTTGTTTTGGGGTTTTTTCATGAAAGAAATGTGATAATTAGCAAACAGGTTAAGAAAAAAATCCCCACCCTCATAAATGCCGAAGAATCATTCTTGTGAAAAATCATCCCTTTTCGTGACACGTTTTGGCAAACTAAAACGTCCACTTTTCCACAAATGTATTTGGACAATGGAAAGCTCACAAAAATGGTATTCTTCTTTTCAATGAAATGTGAGAGATTTCCATTCAAAAATGGAAAATCTTTACATTTCAAGAAATGAGAAATGGAAATAGTTCTAAATTAAAAAAACAAAAAAAAATCCAATACAATGTCCAATGTTAATTAGCACTTAACAAGTCTTCTGCAAAGAGGATGATGGCAATTTCCCTCAAAGGAACAAGTTTCTTAGCTTCTTACTAAATTTCACTGGTCGGGAATAGAGCTACAACTGGGCATCCGAAGATTGAGGTCCTCCAAGCAAATCTGTGGTGTCCAAATCGACCCAGATCAATTTGGGAACCACTGAGGCCCCTAAATGTTCTGACGGGCTGCTCAAATGCACCGGCTGGCCTTTGAAAGTGACAAGCCCCAACAGGACTTCTGTAGCATAGCCCAGTTCCTCAGTGGTCCCATTTGGGGCCTGTCACATTCAAAGGCTGCTTCTCCCGTAGAAGCACCTTAGGCTTGAAAGGCACTGTAGTGGGGGAGAGGGGGAAGTGGTGTCTGGACTTTGAAAGAGAGAGGCAGAGTCCGGCTCAGCAGCAGCTTCAGCCACAACCCGTCACTTTCAAAGGCTCCTTCCTCCCACTACAGTGCCTCTCAGCTGACAGTCACATGGGGGGGGGGGGTGCCTGCTGTTGAAACTGACAAGCCCCAGCTGGGACAGCTGCAGAGCCAGGCTCTATAACTTTCAGATGGGGTTTGTCAGTTTCTCTGGGTAATGCTCACATTTTCAGGCATCAGGCACCCGACTGGTCCTCGGGTAGCCCGACCGGTTCCCATTGGGGTGCCTGAAAATGTGGGTATTACCCTCGGCACCTAATTTTAGCACCTGTTGCAGTTCTAGTTAGGAATCTCAAAGGTCTAAAACTCCGATTATGGAAAATATGTTCTGTCTATACTTTCAGGTACAGAACCTTTATTGATAATATTATTTACTCCTCCACTTCTACTTTGCTATTCACTAGCTTCTAACACTGTCCCTTCCAGATATGTTATGGCCTCTGAAGACTCATTTTGGTCCAAAGCCAACCAATTTCATCCACAAAGGAAGCCCAAATATCCTCACAGTGATTGGGACTGCATCAGCAACCAAGTGAAGATAATCCAGTCTGTCTACCACCTGGAACAAATCCACTGATAGAGACTTTGCAGATGCTATGGAGGAGGCAAGGAAACATTTCTTTGCCTCCCATGAGGCTGCAGCATAAAATTCAGAAAGACATGACAACTAATTGGGTTCAGCGCAACACTTTAAAAACCAACATTCTGAATGTCATTTCTCATGTGTCAGTCTTTTGCAAATCAGCTAATCTATGAACCCTTTTTACCTGTAAGGATAGCGTTAGACAAAGCGTTAGACAAAAAAACCCTGCAGTACAGTTGACTCCACTTAGTTAGGACACTGAAACTGAGATTGATATTTAAATGGGAGAGAACAATGGGAGATTGTTATATTTTATGGCTACTGGGCTGTCGGAAGGGGAAACCTGACGCAGAGAGGTGACATGAGTTCATAGACTGTGAGAGATGAAACCCATTAACTTCACTGGAGTGAGTAAACACAAGAGCCAGAGTAGAAAGCTAAAGAGTTTATTTACGAGAATCCTTTTACAAGAGGACATGGGAGGCTGTCTACAGGTACCAGGAGTTACACAGAGGGTACTTTCAGACGTTACGGGCGGCCGGTTCACCACAGCGAACCACCAGGGGGGGCGAACAGCGCAAA